>JAJOZX010000946.1:860000-862500 GCA_023014485.1 Bathynomus jamesi
ACTCTCTCGTGGTTAGAAGCGCAGGCATTTTCACTAGATTATGACTAGAATAATCCCCAACAGTATATATGGATTATGTTTTAGATTGGTTAGTTATTTCGCACGTTACTAACTGTTGGCTAATCAGGGTTCCAAGAAGCTGGTGTTCCCAAAACTTAATATTTATTGAGTTACGTAATGCTTCTTTACTCATAGTTTTCAGTTTGAGATAAATTTAGTTTAAGGAGGTTGTGTTCAGCTGACCGCGCATTAACTTGTTGACTAGTATTAACTACTCGCTTACTAGAGTTTGAAAACTAAGTAAAGAATGTATGAACTTGTGAGAAGTGCTTTAGTAATATATAAATAAATAAAAAGATTTTGAGCCAACGTAGCCGGTTTGAGAATAAGAGTTTAAGTTAGTGAACTTTGTTCATTACATTCATAGTCGAGATGGTGTATATTTAGTCTTAACACACAATCTATAAAATTCAATGAGCCAAATTTGGCCTAGACTTGTGATCAGTGTGCATGATGGCTGACAGGTTATTTTTATTTTTTATTACAGTGCGTTATCCCCACAGTATTAGACTATTAGTAGATATTTTTCAGGGATCACCTGAAGATCAGGGCCCCCAGTCTTCTTTAGTTAGATTTATAAGGTTAACTAATGAAAATATCACGACCTAACCTAACCAATCGTCAAGGGCGTACAGTTGACCTAACGATTGGTTAGGTTAGGTCGTAATATTTCATTAGTTAGCCTTATAAGGCTAACTAAAGAAGGCTGGGGACCTTGATCTTCGGTGATCCTTTTTCAGTAATATATTTTTCATCTTGTGTAATAATTTTCATTCATAAAAAGCTAAAATAAAATCGTTTACAATACAGATAGTTAGATGTACATTCATATGGCAGTACTTGAAAACTGGCCAATCAAAGCCATTAGGGTTTTATTTACAAACCACTGAAGCCGGTAGTCACGCCTTAATAGGCCTATATGTTAAATTAAAAGTAGGATAACCAGATTTTGAAAGTCCCAAGACCGTTTTTACTCAACTTGTAAAATTTAAAATAATAGAATAACTACACACGAACTACAGAAAAAAATTGGGTGCTTTCCTGTTATCCCGGACCCCAGGATATCCTCGCTTTTACGGTCTTAAATTCTAACTAATAACGTCAGTCCTAAATTATGTAGAATCATATTTTATATATGTATATTGATGATTGGTTATGTTAAGTTGTAATATTTTCGTTAGTTTTAACAAAAATATCACGACTTAACCTAACCAAACCTCAAAACATTTTGAATATCTTGATCGGCAGGTGTTAAAAAAAAAGTCTGGGGTCCGGGATAACGGGAAAATATCAAAAATTGTTTATTTACCTAACAAAACCATAAAGAACAATTCAAGAAATGCAACATAATAATAATTCCTATTTTTAGAAAGAATAACACCTTTAATGTTGACGTCACAACACTTGCATAATTATTCTAATTCGTTTCTATTATATATTGTATTCACTTACATTTTAAGCTCAAAATAAAATGAAGGTAGATCACAGTTTGACACGTAAAAAAATTTTTTTTTTGCCGATATTGTTTTGGCGTCCCAAATTACTCAACCAACCAAAAATAAACGGCACTCCAACACTTTCAAATTACTTGTTTATGTTAATTAGGTTAAGTGACTGCCCAGTTAGGTCAACTGTACTCCCTTGACGATTGGTTAGATTAAGTCTTGATATTTTCGTTAGTTTAAATGAAATATAATGACTTAACCTAACCAATCGTCAAGGGCGTACAGTTGACCTAAATGGTTGGTTGAATAATTTGGTATGAAAAAAGGATATCGTCAAAAAAATTTTTTACGTCGCTAAACTGTGATTCTACCAAAATGAATAATGGTGAGGCATTTTTATTACAGAATAACATCATTACAAATAAAATAGATTATATCAATTTAGCAAATGAGGGACCTAATTTAATCACAAATATAGATTTCAAGTTGGTTTCATAGTTATGTTTCTGAAAAGTTAATTTATAGATACTTTTCGTTTGACTGCTTTTCTCGGGACTCGGGATTTTACTTGGCAAATCGGGACAGTCCCGCAGAAATCGGAACCTCTGGCAACCCTGATTGAAAGTCCTGATTGTTTAATTAGTTATAAAGAGTGATCCAGAGAAATGGAACCCAAAAGAAACCCCTGTAATTCTTAAAGTATAAGTCCTTTTATAAAATCATACGCATCATTCGAAAGAGGATAGTTACAAGTTTGTACAGGATTGTATAGGTTTTGACAATACAAGACAAGATAAGATACAAAACAAAATAAAAGTGTTAGTTAAAACTAACCCTTCAAGATGACTGCATGGACTGTGGAACAGCTGCGTTTCATAACTGAGCAATATTATGAGCATGGAAGAAGTGTAGTTTCAGCTCAAAGATCTTTCAAGACAAATTTTCAGATGTCAAAATCACCTTCTAAGAAAGTAATCCGTCGGTGTGTCAGAAAT
>JAJOZX010000946.1:867500-972500 GCA_023014485.1 Bathynomus jamesi
ATTTATGAAACGGACAATTTTTCATTTTAGTCAAATTCTTAGACAAAAACATGCTGAAGGAGAGAGTTGTGGCACCTAAAATGCAGATCTTGCCAATCAAATTTCAATTGAAAAGACCAAAAAAAAAGTAGGACAAGTTTCTAAATTATTCATTGACGTTTTCATCTTTAAAATCAATTTTAAACTAGAAAATTTTATTCATTTTTAAGTTTCAAACATCTGTTTACCTGAAATTACAACCATAACTCGTTATAAATGCTTAGAAAGTATATTGTACAAGTATATTATATATATTGTATATATTATATTGTATATTACAATATAATATATACAATATATTGTATTGTATATATTGTATATATTATATTGTATATTACAAGTACTGTATATTGTATGTATATTCAAGTCAGGGAATATACTGTATTTTGTAAATGCAACGGAAATTTAGTGAAATTTTGCTTTTTCATAATACTTGATGATTGTGTATGATTGAGCCATGAAATTTTTAACTGGAATAATGTAAATTGAAAAGTTCATGGCAGATGTTGATATGCAGTCAACTCTTATTAAAGTTTTAATGATTCTATTATATTTTTACTTAGAAGCGCCCATACTCCACTTTGTAACCAAATTCGTTGGTCCCAATCCAACGGGACTAATGGTGTATGCGGGGTCCATCGTTTTAATTCCAACTCAACTTTGTATATGTTAATATGTATCACTGCCTGCTAAGAGTGGTGTGTGTGTGTGTGTGTGTGTGTGTGTGTACCGGACGGCAGTCCAGTCTCCTTGAGATTTATTTAATTTTTTTCTTTTCCTCTCTTTGTCAGGCCTGTTTTAGATTAGTTGTCTGCGAGAGGTGGCACACTTACAGTAGATTTCTTTTAACTTGCTCTCTTTCCATCTTCATTTTTTTGTAAGTTCTTCATAAGTTCAGTTTCACATTTTCAGATATTTTTTTGCAACACTGTATACGTATGTTTCTCTTGTCGAGTTAGTCAGAGAGAGAGAGAGTGACAAAAGTAAAGGATCAAGTAAAGATAAGCACCCCCAGCCTTCTTTAATTAGCCTTATAAGTCTAACTAACGAAAATATCACGACCTAACCTAACCAATCGTTAAGTCAACTGTACGCCCTTGACGATTGGTTAGGTTAGGTCGTGATATTTTCGTTAGTTAGCCTTATAAGGCTAATTAAAGAAGGCTGGGGGTGCTTATCTTTACTTGATCCAAAGTAAATAAACACAAAGATGATTGCCCTCAAGAAAAAAATGGCAAAGCTCATCAATGGAATGCCAGAGCGTTTGTCAGTTTTACATGATGCAAAAAAGGGGAAAGCAACACGATTCTAAATACAGTATCCTGATTCAATAAATCTGTCATCATTTATTAACTTTTATCAAATCAAAAACTATGGAAAAAACCAAAGGTGTCTATTTACTTTTATTAATCCTTCCTTCTCTCTCTTAATGTAGGGTAATGCACGGAGGTTATAAAAACCCGAAGACCGATTACTCTCTCTCTCTTTGGAAGGAACTTTACTGAGACTGATCTAGAGAAAGACTTAGGAGTCTATATCAGTAATGATCTCAAACCGTCGAAGCACTGTGCAGAAGTCGAAAAGAGGGCCTTAAAAATATTAGGTTATATTAAAAGACCGTTTCACTTTTGGAACAAGGAGACTGTAATGTGTCTTTATAATTTACTAGTCAGACCTCAACTCGAATATTGTGCGCAGTTTTGGTCTCCGTCCCTTACGAAGGATTTAGAAAGGGTACAAGCAAGGGCTACAAAACTGATTCCTTCACTGAGAATGCAAAACTACCAACGGAGATTGGAATGCCTACATCTGTTTACCTTAGAAACGAGGAGGTTGCGCGGTCAGCTTATTCAAGTCTTCAAGATGCTCAATGGAATAGACGGTAGATTACAGAAACTTATTCTCACTTAATGCCAATCCGACAAGAAATAATGGGTTTCAACTGGAACTAAAGACATTTAGGACTTCTGTCTGCCGCAATTTATTTTCCTATAAAATAGTTAATATCTGGAACCAACTTCCCTCAGAGGTTGGTTTAAGCCAAAGTGTAAATGTGTTTAAAAATAGGCTGGACAAAGTACTGAATTACTCTCATGGTTTAAGACTAAAATATAATATAACTTTGCAGGAGTTCGCCTACGCGGTGTCTATGTGTGCATGTGTAATTATAGAGCTATCTTATATATTCTCCACTTTCCTGTAAAATTTCCTTGGCTACTTTTCCAGGGTCAAGGTATTTTCTTCAGCCTTTTTCCGTACCTGCCTCTGGCAGGCAGAGAGTGGAGGGTGG
Source organism: Bathynomus jamesi (assembly GCA_023014485.1). Lineage (NCBI taxonomy): Eukaryota > Metazoa > Arthropoda > Malacostraca > Isopoda > Cirolanidae > Bathynomus > Bathynomus jamesi. Next base: position 869,830 of record JAJOZX010000946.1, read on the forward strand.
GGAGAGAGCGTTATATTTTTCTATCCAGTTTTCTACTACTGCTGCTAGAATAGTTGAAAGAAAAAACTTTTATAATAACGGGAAACTCCCAGAGTGGACTGGAAGGCCATTGAGGCTTCCTCTTGTCCTTGTAACTCCTTGTAACTCTGTGTGTGTGTGTGTGTGTTTGAAAACCTACGAACAAAACTAGTTTGTGTGTGAAACTACAGTTCGTCCAGTATTTTTTTTTTAATCGTTGTCGTTTTTTTTTAATCGTCGATTTGATTTCGTATTGAATCGCTTCTCAGATTTATATATTTTTACTTAGTTTTAAACTAATTTTAATTCTAAATAAAACTGGAAAAGAAAGTTGTCATGTCTTAAGGCCTTTGCAAACTGGTTTCTCCGATTTGCTCAAAGGAATTAGAAACGCATCTCGTCGTGTTTTAATCAATATTTGTGCGGGTTGACCGATATTTCCCTGAATCTTTGTGTCTTGAAAAATAAAGAAATTCAGTCGTCAGTATTATTAGTTATTCTGCCGTACTCCAAATAATGAAAGTTGTCATGTCTTGAGAAGTTGAGGCCTTTGCAAACCGGTTTCCTTCATTTGCTTAAAGGAATTAGAAACTAAAATTAAAACTTGTTAATGGAGAAAATTTAAATTTTCTCTACAGGTTTTCTTTGCGTCTGTTGAAATCTTCAATTTTAGGTGAATTCGTGTTCATTAGTTAAATGCATCTCGTTGTGTTTAAATCAATATTTGCGCGGATTAACCGTTGTTTCTCTGAATCTTTGTGTCTTGAAAAATAAAGGAATTCAATCGTAAGTATATAACAGTTATAACACACACACACACACACATATATATATATATACTGGAATGGAATTTACAAGCTTTATATTTTGTCATTATTTAAAAACAGTCCAAGAAATACAAAAATAATACCTACATTCTACCTTTTCATATCAGCCTCCAGCCTTTGACTCTTTGCTGTCATCACTGTGAAGATAGAAACTATTTTATGTTACAATGTAACGGACATATTCCAGACATTTTTGAGAGATTCTAAACGTTTAGCCTCGACAGTCCTTTTACTAAACCCTGTTAATATTTTGAGGTATTTAAGGATCACCTGAAGATCAGGGCCCCCAGACTTCTTTAGTTAGCCTTATAAGGCTAACTAACGAAAATATCACGACCTAGCCTTACCATTTGTTAGGTCAACTGTATGTCCTTGACGATTGGTTAGGTTAGGTCGTGATATTTTCGTTAGTTAGCCTTATAAAGCTAACTAAAGAAGACTGGGGGCCCTGATCTTCAGGTGATCCATATTTAATTATTCATGGTTTCACATTAGTTTGACCATGAGTAATCAAACACCCGGAACTGTTCTTCTTGGCAAATAAAAAAAAAAAAGCCTAAAAATAGGGTTGATCTTTTCACATGATCTTCCATCTTATATTCTACTTCCCAGAATATACAGGGTGTTCATAACGTCACGCAAGTGAATATGTATGTACACTTCACCATATTCCTGTATTTATTATTATGGTACTTGTAGGTTATCTCCCCCCACCAATTTTGACAGAATATTTTCGTTAAAACTAACGAAACTATCACGACTTAACCTAACCAATTATCAAGGGCGTACAGTTGATCTATTAGTAAATAGTAAATACTATTCCAGAAACAAAGTTATAATTAATAATAGATCAACTGTACGCCCTTGATAATTGGTTAGGTTGTCGTGATATTTTCGTTAGTTTTAACGAAAATATTCTGTCAAAATTGGTGGGGGGGGGGGGAGATAACCTACAAGTACCATTATTATTATTATTATTATTAGTAGTAGTAGTAGTATTTAACTTTCATGTATACTGGTACGTCTCGGTACCTTGGTTAAAACGCCCAGCTACAAATTTGAAGAAACCGGTTCGATTTTCCCGGTTTAGAATTCGTGATTTCAGATGAAAGTATATAAACTGCAGGATTTAGGTGCACGGGTCAACAATACTGACCTTCGTCTGAATGAACGATGCAGACGGAACTGTTGACAAAAGAAGTATATCTTGCTTCAAATATTCACACTGTAATTATTAGGTTCTTTCAGCTAATAGACGAACGTGTGATATTTATATTATTTGCACAGTTCCGGGAAACCTTTGGTTAGTAAAAAAAAAAAATTCCAATCAGTAATATATGGTGTTCTTTGAAATTTTCTGCAAACTTTTCTTTCGCAACTGTGCTTTTTGTACTCAGACCGAAATATATTATTAGAAATAACTTCAAACAAATTTATGAACAGATTCTAAGGTTTTTATGAAAAATATTTTAGGTTTATTTAACTGTACACTGGAAATTTGTGTTGTAGGCCTCTATACCTTTTTTAGATGTAATCGTGTATTATCTTCTTTCAGATGATTCTTAAGTACAACTTCTTTATATTCCTGATTCCATTAAGTTTCGGGTTCCTTAGTGAAGAAATGAGCACCAAAAGTGATTACGGAGAATCAAATATAGCCGACTATCTTTCAGTTCCCATCGAAGAGGGAACTGATACAGAAACTCTGGAATCTGCTTCACTTCCCATGGACAAGAGAACTGTTACCGAAATTGATCAGAAAGAACCACCACCAAGTTGTGTCTCCTTTCTTTCCGATAGATTTACAGCAAATACGAAGAATAGGACGAGGCGTAGACGCCCCCGACCCCGAATGAAACCTAATTCTCTTTCAACCATTACTTCGAATGATGTTACGTATCACAATTGTAAATACACTGACGACACATTGGGATATATATCAGTAAGTTTAACCTTATTCCGTTGTTACAAATAAGAAAATCCCCACCCCACCCTTCCCCCTTAAGAAAGGGGACCATTGCGAGGTTTATATTACGTAGTATGTAAATGGTATGAAGTGTAACTCGTTTACGTATAGGTTAATTTTTAATTTTATTATATGAGATTATATGGAATACATTTTGGGCCTATTAGAATTACAGTATAAACGGAAGTTTAAATTAAAACGTTAACGGTAATAAACGTTTGAAATAAAAATTATCAAACTCAATTCTTTTTTAATTTATGAGACACTTATCCAATATGAAAAAATAAATATTCAATTTTCAAACTATCTACGACCTTTAAAATGCATTTAACAAAGAGTCGCTAGTATATTATATATATAATATATATATATATATATATATAATATATATATATATACAGGGTGGGCCGTAAGTTTCCATACATAGGAAAAATAAACATTTTTTTTATGGACAACCATTTTTATTTATATAATATGCTCTACATGGTTGCCATTGTTTTGAAAACACATTTCAATACGTGTTCCCCACTGTTGATGAACACGCATTAGCACAGTTGACGTTATGCTTGTAATGGCGTTGGTGATACGTTCCTTTAGATGATTTATGTCTCGTATCTTTTCCTGATACACCATGGCCTTCAAGTGCCCCCAAAGATAGAAATCAAGGGGGGTGAGATCTGTGGATCTGGGAGGCCACTCCACAGGACCACGCCGACCAATCCAAGCATCCGGAAACTGCTGATCCAAATACCGACGCACGTGAAGACCATAATTTAAATTTTCCTATGTATGGAAACTTACGGCCCACCCTGTATATATATATACGACTGGCAACTGGATGATCCCGGGTTCGATTCCTGGGAGGTGCCTTGTTTTTCATTTGCTCGTTCTCTATCCCCATCTTGTGCGGACTTTTCTTCTACATAAGCGTCGTTCTTTACATTAATTATACTGTGTGTTGCTTGCAGTTAATATATATATTATATATATAATATAATATATATATATATATATATATATATATTATATATAACGCATGAACGCGCTTGATTTAGTTTGCATAAATAATAATGTAAAACTAACTTCTATCAGCATTTGAATCCGAGACCTTTGAATAAGAGTCCCTGGCACTGAGTACTCAGTTACAACAGGGTAAAATTAACAGAACCTGTATCATTTCAACGCCTGAGGGAATACTTAACATATATATATATGTACTAGCTGAGGTACCCGGCGTTGCCCGGAATAAATTTCACATTGCTGTTGCATGTTGTTTACGGTCAGCTTTAAGGCGTGATTGTCTTTCTTGGGGTGTTTCTCTTGCTCTGGTAGCTGCTACACTTTCTCGGACAGCTTCTTTGTCTTTCTTGCAGTGTTTCTCTTGCCCTGGTAGCTGCTACACTTTCTCGGACAGCTTCAAGACGTGATTGTCTTTCTTGGGGGTTTTCTCTTGCTCTGGTAGCTGCTACACTTTCTCGGACAGCTTCAAGACGTGATTGTCTTTCTTGGAGGTTTTCTCTTGCTCTGGCTGTTGCATGTCGTTCACGTTCAACTTCAAGGCGTGATTGTCTTTCTTGCGAGCTTTCCTGCTTCCGGGCTTCTTTATTTTTTCTGGCTGCTGATGTAGATCTGCCCAAACTTGCCCGTTTCTTTGGTGGCATGGTAAAGTTGTTGGGATTTTCAAAAACTGCAAAAAAACATTGCCACATTAACTTCCTGTAACTATTCGCACAAACAGACAGGCTGACCGACTCTGTGTTGACATTCTTCATCCCATAAGAGGTTCCCGTGCCAAATTTGGTAGCTCTTGGTCAAACGGTTTGCGCTTGCATAAAGGACAGGCAAACAGACAGGCGAAAATATATATATATATATATATTTTCGCCTGTCTGTTTGCCTGTCCTTTATGCAAGCGCAAACCGTTTGACCAAGAGCTACCAAATTTGGCACGGGAACCTCTTATGGGATGAAGAATGTCAACACAGAGTCGGTCAGCCTGTCTGTTTGTGCGAATAGTTACAGGAAGTTATGAACACACAAAGCAAACCAACATTTTTTGAAAGATTATCCGGAACAACTGTATTATAGTGTTATCGGGGTAACTGCAATATATATATATATATATATATATATATATATATATATATATATATATATATTTTGTCAACTGTTCATTTTGATTAACAGTATGTTCTAAACCTATGTCCTTACCACTTGTTGGGGTATATTGGATTATTTTAACACCATGATTTCCGTGAAAGTTGTCAACTTTAATTCAGAAATTAAAATAGCGCGGTTATCATATTTCATCTTTTTATAGATTTCTTCGAAGATGTTTGAAGACGGGACGAGCGAAATCACCAAGATAAAACCAAGAGACACTCCTGACTCGGCGAAAAGATTGCAAGAATGTTTGGAGGTTAATAAACAATCCTCTTCGGCTTCGGTAAGGATTCTCTCTCTCACTCACTCCACTCACTCTCTCAATTTTGTTCACAGACAGAGATGGAGCGTTCATATTTTAACTTTTCCCTTTCAAGCTGTTCCTAAATTTACCATTATATATGGTGTATATAGTTACAAACTTACACGCTTACATGATTTAAAGGGACAAGGAGTGGGCACTCCTTTTAGCATCCCCATCCCGTTTCCCCCTCCCGCCCTACCCCACCTTATACACTGCGAATCTTCCATTTAATAGTAAAAGTTTTGACGGTGATCGCAGGAAATGTGTTTCATTACTAGGGTGGAGTGATTGTTTAGTTTAAAAAATCAGGGGTGTTAAACAGTTGTCAAATGTCTAAAAATGAGCATTGGTAGTGGTTTTTGGTGGTTGCTGGTGATATCGCATCAGCAACCCCACACTGTATGTGCCACGCCCACATGCGACTCAAAAAAACCTTTATTTTGCCTATTTGGGGCTCTATAATAGCTAGAAGCACAATCCAAAAAGTGCATCTTATGATTTTTTGATGCTGAGAACAACAAAATTATTTTCAAAAGTGTACATTGATGTATAAACATATGTTTTGAAAGTTCAATTAAAATCAGTAGCTGTTTTTGTCCAACCTACTTTATATTTACTTCTATTTTTCAGAATTTTTATCACCTATTCAATTAACACTAGTTTAACGTCTTCAAGATTTTTAGTTACTTATGAAACGAAGCCAGACAACAAAAGTCTTACACGGTGGCCATAGTTTTCCATCCATTGACAGTTTTCCTAATGGAAAATTATCTACCGCTGGACAAGTTGTTCAGCGTCTACTTAAGGAGCCAAACTGGAAAACCAAGGAAAACATCACAAGAGTTGCAGATGAGTTGAGAAAACAATGGATTTGGTGTAATGTTTATCCACTATCCTTGCGCACCATTGAGACGAAGGTGGACAAACTAGCAGCAGACTTTTCATGATAAGTCATCATAACTTTCTCTCCTGGGTAATACTAAATTAATTACAAGAATGTCTTCTTAGTCAATAGTAAATTTTTTATTTTAAATATAATTTTGTTGTGATGTGCTCTGTAAACCTGTGAATTAATTTATCTATGTATTTCAGCCAAAATTTCTAAACTAAAAAATATTTAAGCGATTTGTGACCACAATTTTTAATTTCTAATTAAGAAAATAATATTGATTTTTTTTAATACTTCAATTTCGAAAATGCATCAACAGGTTTCATCGATACTCTGTCACAGAGAGAGGTTCAGCCTATTTGGCAAAACTAGAATTGTTTGTCAAAGAGCTTGATTGTTTATTTGATTTTTTTTCTGAGGATCTTTCTCAAGGACGAAAATTGGAGAAGTTTAAACTGAGGATGACTCAGGATGATTTCTCCTTTTATGAGGATCAAAAATCTGTGAGGCTAGGATACTGTTCAAGATTTGAAGAAAAGCTCACAGAGGCAGATGTTAGATACAGGAGAAGAATAATTCACGAACAACGAGCGGAATTATGGTTAGTCAGAGAGTACATCATGACTTGAACCATTTTAATTAAACTTTTGATGTTTTTTATTATATATATATATATATTAGTGATGTAGGTCGCATCCGCATCCTCGGAACATCCGCACATTTTCTCGCATCCGCACTTTGGACTGCGGATGTCGTGCGGATGTGGACCGTTGAGATAAAATGTCATTAATAAGCGGAAATTATCAAATTCTACTATATTAATAGAACTAGTTCATTGTGCGCAAAAGTGATGCAAGCGACAAGACGAGAGGCTGTTCTTGTATGAAGTTACTCTCTTGCAACCTACTTAGATCCACGTTACAAAGCTAAGTTATTTTCACCTAGTACATTAGAACGAGTTAAATCATCACTTGGCAAAGCAGTTGAAGAGCTTCAATCTCTTGAATCTGTCGCTTCGCCACCCACCAAAAGAATAAAAGTTTGTGATAGAACCAACACCTTCAACAAGCAAATCTATCACAGAATCTCTCTCTCAGTTTCTTGAGTCAAGCAGCAATGACGAGACCTACGCGATGTCAAAAGATGTAGTAAAAATGATCGAGAGCTATCACCAAGAAAAACGCCTGGCTGCATGTGACAATCCTGTTGGTTGGTGGAAAAATACGCAGAATATCTATCCATACTTGAGTAAACTTGCAAGGAAACATTTAGCCTGTCCTCCAACAAACGTACCAAGCGAGAGATTATTTAGCAGTGCTGGATTAATATATGATGAAAAGAGAAACAGACTGGTAGCAGAAAAGGCAGAAAAATTAATGTTCCTTAAGCATAACCTTCCTATAATTAAGTTTGAACATTAAACGATGAACATCTTAGTTTACTTTATTTTAATTACTCATTTATAAATATGCCTAATAAAACTTTAAACTTAATATAAATAGTTATCAAGCTAATTAAAGATCTCTTTCTATAAGGGTGGAGGTTGGGGAAAGAGGTCGGTGGGGTGCATTTGAGTTGGGTTCACGTCCCTCATCCTGGTAACACAATTATGGTTTCTAATTGTGGCTGAAACTCGACAAAATATAACTAATTTATTTACAGACGAATTCACTAATTGATTTCTATATTAGTTAGATGCTTGATATTATTTTATATGTTCAGAGAAAAGTACAGCAATTATTGTACAATTAATCAATTATACTACATTATAGCTACAGCTCTCTCTATATAATAACTTATTATATACGTTAAACACAACAAATCTCGAATATATCCTAAAAAATAACGAAAATGTAGACATCCGCATCCGCGGATGTTGAAATCAAACATCCGCATCCGCGGATGTGGAAAAAATGACATCCGCTACATCACTAATATATATATATATATATATATATATATATTGGCATAGTAAATCTAGTCATTTAGTCATACTAATTGTTCAGTGAACGAAGCCGGAGAGAAGAGGCAAGTGCATCACAACCTCAACCAGACAGTCCAGACACTACTGGTAGTTCAAGCGAAACTCCATCAGAAGACTCTCGAGATGATCCACAGCCTGCTGGTTCCTCTCATTGTAATTACCAAGATCTGGAGAACCTGTGCAGAGCTGTTGATAGGTAAATTAGCACTTGTGAATTGTGATTGTTTTAATAACTGTACTTAGTTGTATGTGCCATGTCATTTCGGTAGACTTAAAATGGATAATTTTTCTCAACTTCAAAATACAATCTTGCAGGTATTCAATTTCGACAGAGCAGGTGCAGCGGTACGTCAGCAGTTTTAAAAGATTTTGGCATTATCACTGATGATGCAACACTAACGTCATTGACAGGTAAGATTTCAAAATTATCATGATTACATTTTCATCCACATTTCCTAAGCTTTTTTAACAAAATTACAATTACTACTACTAATAAGAAGTAAAGTAATTTTATTTAATTATACATATTATACATTGTAACATAGAAAAAAATTTCAAATATATTGGGCTCAGGCATAAAAGTCAGTGTATTTAGCCCATCACTGTTCATTGTTTCCTGTTGTACATATTCCTGTTTATCAGTGCTACCTCCAGCCTTATAAATTTGTAAACAATTTTCATTAATACAGGAGTAAACTACGAAGGCAACGGTGTAAGTACCGTGAACAGATCAGAGCTGAGGAAGAATATTCTTTGGTTTAGTGGACAGCATTTATGTTGATGGCGACAGGATGGTACTGTGACAATTACAGAGTTAGAGGGGCAACATTATCACAAACCAAAGTAGAAGAGCACTGTTATAGTGGAGAACCGGTAAGCCACTGTTTTCTGTATGGTATGTTTTAAATTTTTAGTGGATAGCATAAATTTGGTCTTAGTAACATTAAGGAGTAAGAACTATGCGATAGTTATATATGTTCATTGGTCATACCTGGTAATCTACTGATCTCAAATACATTTATTATTTCCTTAAATTTTGTTTAAAATGTTTCAGGAGGACATTATCTGACACATGTTACCCCAGAGAATGGGAAGTGTATCAATTGCACTAAGTCTCTATGAAGCAGTGAAGGACACTGATCTGGAAAACAACCTGCAAGTCATGGGGTCAGATGGAACTGCAGTGATGACTGGACATAATTCAGGGGCGATCAGAGTCTTTGAAGAGCTTATTGGAAGACCACTGCAAAGGATCATATGCCTCTTACATTGTAACGAGCTACCTCTTTCATGTTTTCATGGAGCTCGATGGGACTACGAAGAGCCCTGATAGTTTTTCAGGGCCAATAGGAAAACAGCTAGGTGGTATGGTTTCTGAATGGGATGTCAAATTTAAGCCAATCAGAAATCAGAATTTGCTATATTGCCCAATGATGTAATTGATGATCTCAGTCATGACCAATACTATGCTTATAGAATATGCATGGCAGTCATGCTAGGGACTATTGAAAAGGACCTTGAGCTTTTAGAAGTTGGGCCATTAAATCACTCAAGATGGCTGACATTAGGTTGTAGAATACTCAGATTCTTGTTTCACAAAAAAGCCGAGTTCAGTATTGATAACTGTTGCTGAGTTCTGTTTAAAAGTGTATTTCCCCAGCTGGTTTGAAATCAAGAAGAATCAGTGACTGATGGTTCAAGAAACTTCTTTTCAATGCTGAGCAGAATCTCCAAGTTTCCTAATAAGAAAGTAAAAGACATTGCCCTAAAAACCCTAAGAAGGAATGCTTTTTTTGCTCACCCCGAAAACATTATAATATCAATGCTTGGTGATGAGGACAGGGAGAGAAGAAACACTGCAGTAAATAAGATCCTGGCACTGAGGGGTGAAGTAGAGAAAACAACCCAGGACATCAGAGTCAAAATGGATTTCACGGCGGAGATTTGGAAGTTGAGGATGATGTGAATGATGATGATTATGACAGTTTGAGTTATACAAGAGACCGCACTGTCAGGAAATTTAAGGTGCCTATAACACTAGGCAACAAATTTCAACTTTTTTTTTGTTACAGACACGTGAACTACTGATTCCTACTAAAGCGTGATGCTGATTTCAGATCTGATATCAAAATTTCTCTATCACGTCCAGATTTTGTGTAACCGAAAACCCCTATTTTTCATTTTTTTTCTCACCCGCTTCTATTACGAAAGCCGTCTAAGCTACTTTTCCGTGCCACGTTTTATGTTAAGCATACTTAAATAATTAGTGAACAGGGATGTCTTTCCTCCTTTATTCTGGCTTAAGACAGACAGCGGAATTCCGCTGGCGGAGTTACCACCCCTGCGCCCAACCATCCACCCAAAGCGCGTTAGTATTTTGTTGTTACTACTGAAAGGCAAATTCCTGTTCTTAAGTGAAACTTTGGTGTGTCCTCTTCCTTTGTCGCTTGTAGGATGACGAGCTCTCCTTCTGCAGGAACCAACAATAATCTCCCATCATATTTGGGTTGAAATTACCTTGGTATCTGTTTTCCATAACTGAGATCTGTTGGTGGAAGCGCTCACCATGCTCGTCACTTACAGCCCCAAGGTTGGCCGGGAAGAAGTCAAGATGAGAATGTAAAAAATGAATTTTCAAAGACATTCTGCATCCCATTATTTCATAAGATTTAAGCATGTTTTCTACGAGTTTACGGTGGTTTTCAGCTTTGTGGTTTCCAAGAAAATTTTTGACAACTTCAACGAAAGATGTCCATGCTCCTAGTTCATTCTCATTTAGGTTAGATGGAAACGATGAGTCGTGGATGACACTGCGGATCTGTGGTCCAGTGAAAACTCCAGCTTCTAGCTTAGCATCTGTCAATATTCCTTTGAATTTATCCTTTAAATATTGGAAACCACTACCTTGATGATCCATACCCTTCACGAAATTTTTCATAAGGCCAAGTTTAATGTGAAGTGGTGGAAGATGTACTTTCTGAGGGTCAATAAGTGCTGGGTGTTTCACATTGTATTTACCAACAACATGTTCAGTTCTAGATGGCCAATCATGTTTTTTGTAGTGGTTCTTGTCATCTCTGCTGTTCCATAGACACAAAAAGCACATATGCTTTGTGTAGCCCAACTGTAACCCAAGAAGTAATGATACAACTTTAAGGTCGCCACAAATATTCCATGTGTGGTCCTTATATTTGATGAGTCTTAGCAGCAGTTTCATCGATTCATAAGTCTCATTAAGGCCAGTGGCATGTGCTACAGGTATTGAAGGTTTTTCATTGCCGTTGTGCAGTAATACAGCTTTAAGGCTAGCTTTACTAGAGTCAATGAACAGTCTCCATTCTTTTGGATCATAGCGACAGCCAATCCCTTGCATCAGACCACTGATATCGTGGCAGAAACAAATTTTCTTCCTGTAAGTAAAATGATGAAAACTGCAAATGGCGATGGCGGAAATGGGAAACTTTGGTGTTTGGTTGGAGAAGATTAAATTCTTGAAGTCTTGAACCAAGCAACTCTGCCTTTTCTTTTGGTAATTCCAAATCGCGCACTAAGTCATTTAACTCCGCTTGACTTAACAAATGTGGGGAAATATTTGCATCTGGAACATATATGCCATCTTTCCCTGTTTCTATATCACTAGCAGAATCTTCAGATGAACTGCTGTCTGTTATCGTTGCTGGTGGAACTGGTGGTGGATTTGTTTCATCATGTGGTACTGGTTTCATTGCTGATTCGCAGTTTGGGTACGTGATCTTTGATTTGTTTTTCTTTGTGAAACCAGCAATCTTTGTCAAACAAAAATAACAATCATTGAAGTGATTTTTCGGCTCACGCCAAACCATGGGGACTGAGAACGGCATAGCTTTTCTTTTACCATTCATCCAAGCTATTAACATTGCATTGCACTGTGCACAGCAAATATGTGGTGCCCAGTCCCTCTGTTGGTCTCCTAACTTAGTCAAAATAACACTTGTAGGCAAGTTTAATCTTTGTTGTTATGTTTCTACGTTGTGGCTTAGGTGTATATTGTCCACAGACAAAGCAGAAGTTGTCTGGGTGATTTACACAAGCACGTCTATTTGATGCCATTTTGAATTACCATACAATATCTGAAAAAACGTAGAAAGTAATTATTACGATGTGCAAAATAAAAAGAAATACACACCGTAGTACAAAACAAATGCTATAAAAACACACAAGTCACCACAACCTGTCACTTGCTCATCAGCAGAGAGCTTCAACAACCGTTCTGCTTGACTGTCACGTAGCGACTGACCTTGGGCCATTGCCCGTTACTATGCTCTTGACTCAGTGTTGCCAACTCGGGATAAATTTTATTTATCAAAATTGTTCGAATTTGTATATAGTTGGCAAAAAAAATTGCTTTAACCTTGAAAAGCAAGTTTCATATTACTGGCATTAAGCCGATTAAAACCAAAATCTGGACGTGGTAGAAAATTTTACTAAAAGTGATTTGCATTTTACACAAAATCTAGACGTGATAGAAAAAATCTAATTATAGATTTGAAATCAGCATACCGAAATTAGCTAGGAGCACCTATTTGGTCTTCTGTAACAAAATCTTTGTTGCCTAGTGTAATCAATGAAAATGCTAAATCGTATGACAAGATGAGTAACCTTGATAACTTGACAGCAGAGCCTCCAATAGTTACCCATCTTACATCAACTGAACTTGCGAACATTAGAAAAAATCCTTTGAAGTTCAAACACCCATGCCACAATCAAGTGGTAGAACGCCATATCAAGCTTGTGACTGAAGCATCTGCAGCTGTCATTGGGTTCAATAGAAGAGATGGCATGATCTGGCAGTGTATAAAATCCCATAAACTGATAAAAAAGTTTAATACAAAGCAAGAATTTTAGATTCTACATTTATTTGATGAAATTTTATAGTGTCAATTTGTAATATATGGTCAATATGCATTACTTTTTCATGAAAATGTGTTAAAACTCTGTTTTACACTTTTGGAAATAATTTTATCAGTCTCAGCATAAAAAAAAAATCATAAGAAACAATTTTTTAGATTGTGTTTCTACCAATTATAGAACCCAAAATAGGCAAAATACAGGGTTTTTTACAGTTGCGTATGGGTGTGGTACATATAGGGTGTGGTTGCTGATGCAGTATCACTTGCAACCACCCAAAACCACTACCACTGTTCATTTTTAGACATTCGACAACTATCTAGCACCCCTGATTTTTTAAATATTGATTTTCATAAAAATACACTCCACCCTATCATTACGGTATAATCGTACAGTGACTCCGCGTGTATACTTTTTGTGTCATAGTTAGTAATAGTTACATAATTAATGTGGAAAGATGCCTGAGCATCAAACCGTTGGTATCCCGAGCATGATTTAAAAGGACGAGAAGTGGGACCCCTTTCGGCGTTCCCCCATCTCCACCCCCCACCAGCTACACTCCCCCGCAAGCCGTTACAGATACAATGGGGTCGTCTGCTGTAAATCTTGTAGAAAATCCATTGTTATGTTTTATATTTGACAAAGTAGATCATATTAGGTCAGACCTTCTTGTATCTGTCTGTCATGATTTTTATGATTCGGAAGAAATAGAACATGCGAGGGTACAATTAAACACCCTGTTCAGTGCTACCCTCCCAACTCGTAAAGGTAATTCTAAAAACGAGAATACCCTGAAAGAGATTATAAATAAAGTGTCGACCCTCCGGGTCAAACAGTATAATGAGGTACAAAAGTCGATAGTTGAAATGAAACATCAACACGTGGTGTCAAATCAGAAAAACGCTATTTCGCTAGAACAATTCCGGTCAGAGTTAGATGCGTTGAAAGAGACGCTCCTCCCAAAGCCCAGTTACTCGGAAGTAGTTCAGCAAGCCAGATCTCCAAGAAGTGCGTCGGGCAGCGAGGGAAACGAAATACCCCGCCTCCAACTGTCCCCCTGAAGGTGGGGTGGAAACGCAGCATCAGGGGTAGCGGTCAACCCCCCTCCCGTTCAGGAAAGGACCCATGCTCCCGATTTCACAATGAGGAACAGGGACGGTCCAATGCCGAGAGACGAGGCATCATTGCCCTCTTCCCTGCCTCCCACTGCAGAGGAGAGGTGTTCGATTACGCCTCGCTCGGTGCGCAGTTCCCCTCCCACCGAAGAAGGAGGGGCACGCGCGGCCGTCAGGTTATAAACACCGCTAACAGACCCTCACCAAACCACAGAGTAAGGGAGGGGCCTCCTATTCCCCAAAGGTTGTGCCACCCATCCCCAGGCAGACGAACCCTGCCTCAGGGAGATCGAGGGAGGAGGACGACGGGTGGGTAACTGTTAACAGGCGCCCTTCCCGAAGGTTTCCTCAACCGGTCTCCGCGGCGAGGCCACCGATGGGAAATCTCACCCTCTTTGTGTCGCGAATTCAGCTCTCGAACGAGGCAAGCGATATTCGACACATGATGGACAAAGTCATTGGTGAACACAGTATATTGATAGTTAATAAATTAAACACGAAATCTCCGTATTATAACTCATTTAAAGTAATAATTAAAGGTGTAAATGCGCATTTCAACCCGTATAATATGAATCGATGGCCAGACGGTATTATTGTTAAGGAGTTTATTCACTTTTCCAGGAGATTTGATAACAGGCAAAACAATAATAATAAAAATAATAATAATAGGCGCCCTAACGGTAATGCCTGAAAGATGTACTGTGTATAATAATAATAATCTTACTAATAATAAATTCTCTATCAGTCATGGTGGATAACTTGTTGAAAATAGTCTCTCATAATGTAAGGTCTGAGGAATTCAACTGTAGATGTTCATAAAATCTGCGACAGTGCAGATTTGATACTCCTGCAGGAGCACTGGCTACCTAAGCAAGAGCTAAAATTCCTCTCTACCATCCATGATGACTTTATGTACCATGCGTCATCAGCAGTAGACTTGTCAGATGAATTAATGTACGGTAGGCCTTTTGGTGGTGGTGCTTTCTTAATAAGGAAAAATTTGTCAAAACATAAAAAAATTTTAACAAGCGATAATGTAAGGTTGTTAGGCATTGAATTACAAGTGAACAATGATTGCATATTAATTGTAAACTGCTATTTACCATATAACAACGGCAGTAATCTAGATGAATACATTGATTTGCTGTACAAAATTAAGTCATTATCAGATAACCCCAAATATTCTCACTGTATAATAATGGGGGACTTTAACGCACATGTGAATTCGGAATTCTTTGTAGAATTGGGTAACATGTGCGAGTCGGCCAATTTAAGTATAAGTGATGTAGATGTATTAGGGGTAGCCAGTGGTAATTTTACATACGTTAGTGATTTGAGTGGTACCACCAAGTGGATTGATCATTGTCTCACTAGTAATAATCTAAAGGATCGAATTGTTAGAGTTCATATTCTGCATGAGTTCCTTCTTTCTGATCATAGACCATTAGAAATATTAATTAACATTACCAATTTATGCGCAACACGACTTAACAAGAACTCAATAGGTAAGAATAATCGCGTCGATTGGTCCAGTGTTACGATGCAGCAGAGAATAGAATACAAAGACAGAACAAGTCACCTCTTTAATAATTTAGAAATTTTGCATCTTGCCTGTAATAATCCTTGCTCAAATGATTCTCACTGTAAACTCATAGATAGGTATTATAGTAAGATAATATCCCTGTTAAGAGAAGCAGGAAGCCCTCTGATTAAATCTTACAACTATCATACTAAGATTATTCCTGGATGGAATGATTTTATTGCCCCCCTGAAGAGAGAATCGAAAGACGCCTATGATTTGTGGTGCTTTCATGGTAGACCCAGATTAGGACCAGTATACTTGAATATGTGTAGAAGTCGGGGTCAGTATAAGGCGGCCATAAGGCGATGTAAACAGGAAGAAGAGTCTATTCGAGCATCAAAAGCCTGTGAAGCTCGCAGAAATAACGATAATAACAAATTTTGGAAATTTGTTAAGAATCAAATGGGTGTCAAAAATGTCCTCCCTCCGACAATCGATGGGGTGTCGGGGGAGGATGAAATTGCAAAGCTGTGGAAAAACCACTATTCTAACATTCTTAACAGCGTGAGTAGGGATAATCTTAAGATAAATTGTAGCGAAACGATTGTGGGAGGGACAAAGGAAAATACTTTATCATTTTCTGAAGTAAAGAGGTTAATTAGAGAGTTAAAGACTGGTTCTGCGTCAGGGGTAGATGACTTATCGAATGAGCACTTAAAATATGCAAATGACGTAGTATGTCTGCATATATCATTGCTCCTATCAGCCATGCTTGCTCATAGCTATATCCCTGCAGAGTTCATGAGGGTATATATCTTGCCCCTGGTCAAAAATAAGTACGGAGACATTCTGTCCAGCAATAACTACAGGTCTATTGCTGTCGCTTCCTGCTTCTCGAAACTACTAGAAAAACACTTATTCCTCCGATTAAATGATTTCTTATGGACATCTCCTAATCAGTTTGGCTTTAAAAGGTCCAACTCAACTGAACTGTGTATCTATGTACTTAAAGAAACAATATCTAAACACATTGACAGTAATTCAACTATTTATAGCTGTTTCATAGATATAAGTAAGGCATATGATAGGGTGAACCACAATATTTTATTTGCAAAACGAAGACAGGAGGGTTCCCATGTATGATACATATTAAATTTATTGAAATTTTGGTATTCCCATCTATCTTTCACTGTTAGGTTGGGCAATGTACTATCCGAGTGTTTTGGTTCCTCTTGCGGGGTGAGACAAGACTCCTTGCTCTCCCCTATGCTGTTTAATGTGTATATCGACGGATTAATTGCTTCACTTAATGAGGCAACAGTGGGATGTTGTATAGCTTAGTTTGTGCCGATGATATGGTATTAATAAGTCCCTCTGTTAAAGGTCTGGATCGGCTACTAAAAGTCTGCAAAGTTTGTAACATGGTACTCTTTTTAATGTTACAAAAACTAAGGTTATGCAATTTCATCATAAAAGCTGTAATCAGCCAGCTGATATAAGGTTTAAAATGAATGGTGAAGTAATTGAGGAAGTACAAGAGTTTAAGTATTTGGATCAAACTATTACCAGCTCCTTGAGTGATGACTCGGATATAAGGAAACAATCTCGAAGCCTGTGTGCTAAAGCGAATATGACCATAAGGAACTTTCGATTCTGTACAAGTGAAGCTAAAGACACTCTCTTTCGTACTATCTGCAGTAATATATACGGACAGCAACTGTGGGTGAATTATAAAAAAGGTTCTGGCAGGACTCTAAATTTGCTGTACAACAGGTCTTTTATACTCTTGCATAAATTACCCCGAGATGCTCAGCTTCGCAAATGTTTGCTACCCGCAATATCCCGAGCTTCCCGGAGGTAACAAGACGTGCTCAACACGGTCTAATGCAAAGAATTAAAAAATCAACCAACCCGCTCATTCAAGCTATCCATGAGTCCTGCCATTTATCCTCTAAGCTATGGACTTCTTGGTACGAAAACGTCTGTCTGTGGCTCCACTTAACTTCGACATTACAGTACTGTTTCTAATCAATTGTACACACTGCGCCCTCGATATATGCGAGGGATAGGTTCTGCTAAAACCTCGCATAATGCAAATTCGCATATATCGAACTTACAGTTAAATGAAAAAAATAGGGATGCGTTCCACAACCAGTTTTTTTTTTTTACCCTCCCGGCACCCCCAACAATAAATATGCCACTTTTTTATACCAAAAACATTCAACAAGATAACAGTAATGCTATATTACATCAATACTTTACAGTATAAATATTAAAGGACATAGTAAGCCTAATAAGACATACGATACCAACGAAAAAGCACTGGAAGACGCAACACAGTCTAGAGCACAACGCGCGCACACCAACACGCTATAACGGTTTATGTGAGACTGTTGTTGTTTGGCGGGAACACGTCGGTGCGCTCAGCGGCTCAGCAATATTTCACACTAAGTGGCGCATAAATGCAAATTTTTTTTGCATATACTGAATTCTTGGTAGAAATAGGGTCTTCGCATAACAGCGAATTCGCATATGCTGAATACGCATATATCGAGGGCGCAGTGTATATTTCTATCCTTAGTATATGAACTGTCATTGTATTAATAATGTGTGTCATATGGACTATAGTCTGCCAATAAACCTTTTCATTTTCACGTTCATATATGGAGAAGATATTGCAAACCATAATGCAGGTACTTTGTATATGGTTATAGTTGGCTGGACTAGTCCGTAATCTGTATGAAATTATTGATTTTTCTATTGGGATTAACTTAAAGGGTATTTCAAAAAAGAGTACCGAGAGTATAACCCTGTGGACGTATAGTTGACTATACCATGTCTTCGGACCTATTCTTACAAACATTGAAGCCGACACTTAAACTTTAGGGAAGTCTCAAGGAAATTTAAATTTGCGTCTAAACGTTTGTGTGTACAGGAACAAATCTTCGTCATATCTATTTCAAAACTTTGAATATTCCAGCTGAAATATATTTAGAATACAAGTTGGAATTTTGTTTCGTGACTACCGAAAGAGAAATTTATATCCCACTCTCTCGGAGGTGAAAGTGAAGTTAGCGCGTTATTGCGCTTACCCTTCCATACTTATTTGTGGCTGGATGTAGAGCTATCCGAGTGATCACTGAAAGCACTAACAGCCACCAACACCAATGACAGGATTACTTTTCTTTTTTTAAGAAACGACAACAGAACACAGGGATAATTCCTGACTACGAACCACTGTCGACTCATTTGAAGAGAAGGAAAACTGAAAAGGTTGGTTGTATTTTAAAAGTTTTTCGTACAAAAAAAAATCTTTGATCGAATAAAGCAATAATATTGATTTTTTATGAAAGGTAATGGGATGTAACTCAATTCTTACAAGTCTAAGAGAAAAGCGCAATGAAACGCGGGAACTTAGACAAAACTTGAAACTGCGCATTCGATACAAGAGACATTTTCCTATCGTCCCAATTCATGCAGTTCGTCACGTAAAGAAAGAGAGAGAGGGGAGGGGTTGGGAGAGGGAGAGGGAGGGAGACTTGTTATATGTATAAGTTTTAATGGCTCAGTGTAATATGCGCATTACTATTAATGGGTCCTGTTCTTAATGGAATACATGCATATTGTTACGATCTCGGAGTAAAAATAGAATTAGGGGTCTGTTAAGTTACAAAATTGATCAGTGATTTTTTTTTTTTATTTACATTTATTTACTGTGCTGACGAAACCTTTAATTATAGCAGGCCATTAAGACGGGTTCACCAACTGAACTCTTGCATTACGATTACAATATTTCAACAAAGATTTCAGAATACGCAATACACAGCCTCGTCCCTAAATTTACGCTTAAGAATAATAAACAAATTCATTGTTTGCAACAAATTTGCTTAAATTAAAAAAAAGGCGTCTTTAATTTACACAAAACAATTGCACATTAACCATTAATAGCCGTAACAATAAGGATTAATATCCATAAACTATGATGGTACCTTGAACGTATTTTCTTAAATGACACCGAAGAGAACGGGACAAAAGAAGTTACATTTATTGATTTTGTACAATGTATTTCTTTAATTTCGTCACATTTTCAAAAATGAATTAGAAATTAATTCATTCATTTGGTTTATGAAAACTGGCACGATTTATTTTTTCCCCTTAAGCACACACCAATCTCGGTGCAGTCTCCTTTGAAAAATTATACATGGCGATTCCTGGCGTTGCAAAAAAACTCCCTTTATTCAGAAAGAACACATTGCATAAGATTATACATCACATTCATATAGGTTTACACAGTGTTGGCATTAACGTTTAATTTTGTATTTTTAGTAGCAATTAATTATAATATTCTTATCTGAATATGCCGTTGGGAAGTATGACGGCTTTTCAGGTACCGTCGTCTATCAACATGATGGTGCTCCTTGTCACTATGCCAAAATTGTTCAGGATTATCTAAATGGACGTTTTCCAAATCGCTGGATCGGACGCGGAAGCAACAGACCTTGGCCAGCGAGATCACCAGATTTAACCCCTTTAGATTTCTTTGCATGAGGCTTTATCAAATCGCACGTCTATCAGACGAAGATTACGAGTCTTGAAAACTTACGTACACGTATACGAACTGCTGCAGATAACATAACCCCGCAAATGCTCCAGAATGTGTTTAGAAATGCTGCGGAACGATTTGAGCTGTGCAGGGATACTGATGGGCGTCACGTCGAATCCTACTCTTAATTATTTAATAAATGTTACCACTTTATCATTTATGATTGAATTCCATATAATTTCCAAGTGCTTCACAAAAATAGATCCTGACTTTATGTACACCCTGTATATTTGGCATAATATAATGGACACTTTCAACATAAAATTTATTTAAGTTGTGATTGCACCCGATTTAAGATTGTGAAATTTGCATATACTGTACAATAGGTGATTTACAATATTTACAAGTTGCAGTATGTACAGGGTGACCCAAAAGGTACCTACCAACATTAACTTTCATTTTCTTCGAAACAAATGAATAGAATTCTATGAAAATTTGCTGACACACTATACTACTCACGCCATTTGTTTAACATCAATTTGGAGAGAATGTCATTGGTTTGGACTATCGGAAACACTATGGAAGCGGCATTGATTGGCCTGCCTATTCGCCTGATCTCAACCCGTGTGACTTCTTTTTGTGGGAATACCTCAAAGATAGAGTTTACTAGAGCAATCCAAAGACTTTGGAGGAGCAGAAATCATCGACTGAACGTCAAATCGTCGACATTCCGACAGAGGTTCTCCACAGCGTGGTATCGAATTTTGGGATGAGGTTGCGAAAAATCGTCGAAGTGGAGCGGTAGCACATTGAACACATTGTCATATAAATGGCTTGAGATGCTGATTTGAATGGCGTTTGAACTATCTTTGTACTCTCAATAGTTTTGGTGAAATAAAGGCTTAAACTTGGTAGGTACCTTTTGGGCCACCCTGTATATACATACATAATAGTAATTAATGAAATGTTTCTTTAGTGATTTGTGAAACGAAATTAATGATGTGCTTGTCTGACATTTATAGGTATAGCATTCCAGATATCTGCCCCTTTGTAGGAGAGAGCATTTCCTGCAATTTGCATTGAATAATTGGTTTATATATGAAATCATTGGGAAGTCTCGTGTTATGATTATGCTCGGTCGTTCGATTCGGGGTAATCGCCCTGTGAATGGGCGAAGTATAGTTTCTATTATTAGCAAATATAACGCAAGTGTTGTTTTAGCATGAAAAGTAAACGTAAAATCAGATGTGAAAGTGTTAAGATTAAAAACAGCAGCTGAATTTTAGCCAGTTTTGAAGAAAGTTTGCATTTAAGTGTTTGTGCTCAAAAACAAACCTTCGTGTCTTTGAAGCTTTTGAAATTTTTTTATATTTTTGCTCAAAATATGATAGAATACATACTGGAACTATGTTTAGTGTCTTTCACATATTTAAAGTTGCTCTTCACCCGAGACATACAGAATGCCTTCGACAGGGACAGTTCGTCCTATCAAATTTTTTTTTTGACATACAGAAGGCCTACGACACCACCCGTCGGAAAATAATCCTCAGTCAGCTCCAAAATCTGGGTCTCGTCGGAGCCATGCCGACCTTTATCAGGGGCTTCCTCTCCTCCCGAACCTTTAAAGTTCGGGTAGGCCCAATCCTCTCGGACACCTTCATGCAGGAGGACGGGGTCCCACAGGGAAGTATCCTCAGTGTTCTATGCTTTTCCATAGTTATGAACACAGTCTCAAAATGGCTTCCACCCACCATCCGTTCTTCCATCTACGCGAATGACTTTGAGATCTACTTCGCGGGGCGGGAGCCGTCCGTTATTCAACGGCAAATTCAGCTCGCCATATATCGGGTGGAATGGTGGGTGACGTCGGTTTGGTTCCGCCTCTCCACCCCGAAGACCAAGTGTATGCTCTTCAGCGGAAGACCCTCAACCCTTCCCGTCCCCTCTGTTACGTTATACGGCGATCCTCTTGAGGTGGTACTCTCCACGCGATTTCTGAGCCTGACTCTGGACCGACGGCTCAACTGGGTTCCCTATTTCAAACGCCTGAAGCAATCCCTCCAACGTCTCCTCGCTCTCCTAGATCACCTTTCCCACACTACATGGGGCGCAGACCGACGCTCTCTCCTTCGCCTTTACACTGCCATGGTCCAGTCGAAGTTGGACTATGGCAGTGCTGTATACGGTTCAGCCTCCAACGCCTGCCTCCGTATCTTGGACCCGATACTTAATAAGGGCCTCCGCCTCTTCACCGGTGCCTTCCGCTCTTCCCCAGCCTCCACTCTTCAAGTGGAATGCAATTACCTCCCTCTCGCCCTCCGACGGAGTCTGCTCCTCATGAGGACATACCTCCGTTCACAGACGCTACCCTCTTCGCTTCTATGCGCGTCGATTTCTGAACTCCCACCCCAGGGACGGAGCTAGCACTTCACTGAAGCGGTCCGCTCCTTTCTGGACCTTTCCAACATTCCCCCCCTTAGTTATCCCCCTCTCATACAGCATCTACCCTCCCTGGCTCCTCACCCCTATGAAGTTTTGCAAGGACCTGTGTGTCCTACCAAAGACTACCACGATCGCTACGGTATATACTGTAGATCACTCTTCCGAGAACACACAACCCGACACCCGGACACTGTCCCCATTTATAGAGATTGTTCCCGCTTGGAGGCTGGTACGGCCACCTCAGCGGTGAAACTGGCCCAGCCGCTTTCTCGACGAGTCAGCCTGCCCCGCGAGGCCTCTGTTTTCTCAGCAAAACTCTTCGCAATTGTAGAGACCCTCGACATTGTGCACATCCACTCTGCCAGCTCCTTTATCATTTATTCAGATTTCCAAAGTGCACTTCTCTTTCTCGAGAGATTTAATCCCTCCCCCTATCCGCTCGTCCGCACCATCTAGCAAACCTTCCACTTTTTAACAACTTTCCGACACAAGGCAATCGCCTTCTGCTGGGTCCCGGCACATTTCGGCATCCAGGGTAACGAGGAGGCGGACCACACAGCAAAGACGGCCTGCTTACTGCCGGCCTCCTCCCGGCCCCTCCCTTCCTCCGACTTCTTCCCGACTCTCAGCTCTCACTTCGGCTCCATCTGGCAATGGGAATGGGACCAGGCCACACACAGCAAACTCCACAAGATCAAACTGCAACTAGGATACTGGGCATCCTCATTCCACCGGTCCCGCCATAAAGAAGTGATTTTAGCCCGTCTCCGCCTAGGACACACACGCATTACACATAGTCACCTTATGGCTAAATCGCCAACCCTGCTCTGCACTACCTGCCATACCTCCATCACCGTCGTACATCTTCTGGTTGAATGCCTGAACCTGTCCGCCCTTCGTCGCAGGTGTTTCCCTCTCTTGTCCAGTATTTCCATACCCGAGCGTGTACAATCCATACTCGCCGAAGGCTTCCATTTTTCAGCGGAAGTGATTTCCCTGTTCCTCATCCATTCCCATCTGCTTCATCGCATCTAAGTCCATACCCCTCCTTCCGTCTGTCCAGCACCCGAACCTTACCCACTCCCCTAGTCTACCATCCCCAACCCAGTGACACCACCCACCCACTGTCTTGCCGAGATGTGTACCATTTTTCCAAGGTACGAATGGGGGATAAAATAAAGAGGAAAAAAGAAACATTTAAAGAGGGCTATTGAGATGGACGGTAATGTCTGTGAAAGAAAAATGTATATTCCAATTTTTTTGGAGGTCAGGTCATAGACTCGTTACTGTCCCTACCCTTTCTATACTCAAATGTAGTTTAAAGTAGTGTTTGCTGAGTGATCATTGGAAACACTAACAGTGATCAGGCTTCAGTTATAATTTTGCGTTTGTTTTTTAGAGACGACGACAACGGCCTAGACCAGACAGCAGACCCAGTCGTAGACCAAGTATTCTGGAACATTTACAAGACGGAAACAGTCGGTGGTTTCAAAATATTAAGCGGGTTGGTTGTATTTTAAATGCTTTGATCAATTCCCCCTTTCTTGCGCCTAATGGTATATATATCCCTCAAATCCCGCAAATGAGGCGGGATGCTACAGAGGGGTCGACCGCAGGTCGCGATCCTGAACCGTCGTTCGAACTCCCATAAAAGACACGTATACAGTATATAATATGATCCCCCGTTGAAAAAACGAGTACTCTTCTAGAAATCCTAATCAAATAATCTTTGAAATACCCATACTTAATATTTTGTTTATAATTCGGCCATCTTCATTAATTATGTGGTCTATATACATTTAACGGAATACCGTTTCAATATTTTTACCTCATAGTTCTTCATGTATATTATCGATGTTTCTTCCTTGTTCCAAAACTGATATGGTTGATAAAAATTGTAAACAATATGACATTCTTACGTTGTTCTAAATTTATCTCTGTAATGAATGAGCAATGAGAATAATTTGAACTGCTACAGTATAATGTATTTTGGTTTTGAGGTTCTGAAGTTCTTAAAAATAGAAAGTAGAAAGTACATTAATAGTTCTTTAGAATTTGTCTGAAATTCTTTATTTGTTTATTTTGCAGCTACAAAACAGGCGTTACTTCAATGAAATGGTAAGGCACAGACATCACGGTACTTAGAAATTTATCATTTGCTAATAATTGTTCTTTTATACGAGTTAGTGAATAATAAATCAAATTAAATGTTTGTTGTTGGCCCATTTTTTAATTTTTAAATCATATTTAAAAATAAGTTTGGCTTCAATGGACAAAATGTCCTATATAGGTTAAGTTAAGTTAGGTCAAATAAATGAAACTATTGTAAAGTATCTAGAAAATATAATTTTATGGTGCGTTTCCCTTAATTTCCGATAAGACATCGGCACACGCTTGTGGTTCATGGGTTAGGTCAAATTATAGATCAGATTAGATCAGGCTAGTTTAAGTTAGGTTATGGGAGTTAACCAAAATGCTTCGTTGGCAGATAGCGTATGTGTATTCGAATTTTCTTCAAGAAAGTATTTGAAAGTGTTTATAAACTTTTAATATTGCCACTAAAATGTGACTAGAATACATGTTGGAATTGTCTGTTTACTAATGAAATGTATGGTAATGCCACCGAAATAGAGAAATTTAGATTCAAATTTTTTGGAGGTCAAGGTCGAGTCTGAAACTCATTTTAATACCCTTACCTCTTGCATACTCAAATGTGGTTTATGGTAGTGTTTGCTGAGTGATCATTGAAAGCAGTAACGATGATGAACTCTAATTATTATTTTTGCTTTTGTTTTTAAGAGACTACGACAACGGCCTAGACAAAGCAGCAGTCGTTGGGAGCCTGAACCTAGTTTTGTAGAGGAGCAAGACATGACCCCTGAACACGAAGAACTGCAACAGCGTCTAACCGACATTCTGAAAAGCATTAAACGCAAAAACGTTCAGTCGCTCGTAACTCCTGAGAAGGTTGGTTGTATTTTAAATGTTTCATATTCCGTTCCTCTTTTCTTGCATTTAATGGGACATATATGATACCCCGTTCAAAAAAAAATTACTCGTCTAGAAATTGATTTTATATATATTTAAAGTTACTTGGGTACTGTTTATTGAGATTTCGTGTATTTACACAAAATCCTTTCCATCGAAGTTGTGAAATATTCTAAAGTTGAAATATTGTGGAATAAATATTTATTTCATAATTTAGTGAAAATGCACTTCACAAAATACACATGCGCAATGCATTTCTTTCAGTTTACCAGATATATATTGCACATACAGTATGCTGTATATTTAGACGAGTCAAATCCACGGGAATAGTGTGTGCAAATTTTATAATTTAAAGTTGTATATTGATGAGACGTTTCAAGAGTTAAAGAACGAAATTTCTAAAAAATTGATGAAAGAATTAATTAAAAATTTAAAGATAACCAAATTAACCCTTTATCGCCCGGAGGACTTTCTCGAGACGGAATAAAATCGTCTGGTGTTAGCCAGAACAAAATCAATAAAGTGACACTGGGCGCTAAAGGGTTAAAAAAAATAATGTTAACGCGAAGTCTAAGTGTAATTGGTAAAACGTTTACGAGTGGTGAGGATAATTTAAAGGGCATTGAACTTAATAGTCCTTCGAATGATCTTATTAAACTAGTTGAGGATAATGTACAAAAAGTTGACGCCAAAGTTGCTAAAATTACCGATGAACTTCAATCGAATAGAAATAACTCAACCGTTGATAACTTTACTTTGCTTAGAAACGGTGATAAGCCAAAGGCGTCGTCAAATTTTCAGTTGGATTGTCAAAATTCATTTAGTCGGCTAGAAACTATAGGTAATGAAAGTGATGTTCGGCTCGTCTGTTAAGTATTTGGATAGTGAATTTCGTTTAAGAAATGGAGTAAAACGAAAGAGGAATATGCGTGCCAGGCGCTAAATTAGATAGAATAGAACAGGAAGTAAAGAATTTGAAGTTAGAAACTACAAATCTGCTTTTAATTTCTCACGTTGAAGGAAACGATTTGTACAATTTCAGTAATAGAACAGAAGATTTGTTAGCTAAATACTAAAATTTGATTAAATCTTTGGAAGGCAAGTCGAATAACGTTCTGATTTCTGAAAATCTTTCAAGAATTTATGAAAGTAGGAGATTGTGAAGTAAGGCAATGTACTTCAATGGTAAATTAGAAGCGATGTGCGTCCTTGAAGGAGAAGAGTTTAACTTTTGGTCAGATTTTAACTCTGTGGATTTGTTCATTCAAGATGGCGTTCAGGTGAATAGGGATAGAAAAGATAAAATAGGAGATGGCGTACTCCTATACTGTAAAAAAAAATCTTCGTCCATTTCAAAAGATGGTTAATGCCAGTGACCAGTTAGATATAATTATTCCGGAAATTAGCGGTAATAACTTGGTCTTTAATTTTGGGGTTGTATAAAGGCCTCCTTCACAAGAAATAAATTAGATGGTGAAATGTATAGGGTGTCCACAAAGTCCTGTTCCGGTTTTGAAACTTTATTACAACAGAACCAAAAGAGATGGAATAATGCAGTTTTTTTAAATTTTGTTGCTTAACTAATGAAGTTTTTTAATTGATTTACAGGTTGCAATCTGAGTGTCAAGTTGTTATTGATAGAAGCTTGAACGAAAATGGCGACTACTCAGGGGAAAGCTCAATGTGTAGTCTGGTTTGCAGAGTCGAAATCAGCGACAACTGTTCAACGGAATTACCACCGTCAATATGGCAAGGACCCTCCCTCCAAATCCAGCATTAGAAGGTGGTTTTGCAGGTTTCGGGAGACAGGAAGCGTGATTGACTCGCCAAAACTCGTCCAAGAGACATTCCAACGCAGCCTTAGACAGTCTATTCGTCGTGCCTCAAGTGCGGCTACCAAGATCAACGGTACACAAAGTTGTACACAAGAGAGTGCATCTTTACGTGTATAAAGTGCAAATAGTCCAAGCTTTACAAACCAGATTACACATTGAGCTTTCTCCTGTGTAGTCACCATTTTCGTTCAAGCTTCTATCAATAGCAACTTGACGCTCAGATTGCAACCTGTAAGTCAATAAAAAATATTTCATTAGTTAAACAACAAAATGCCAAAACTGCATTCTTCTATCTCTCTTGGTTTTGTTGTAATAAAATTTTAAAACCGGAACAGGACTTTGTGGACACCCTGTATAATATTTTTAGTAGAATAGTTGCGAAGCTGAACTTTAGCCAGCTTTGAAGAAAGTTTGCATCTAAGCGTTAGTGCTCAGAAACAAATCTTCGTCACATCTTTGAAGTATTTAAAAGTTTCTACTATAGTATTGTCGTTAAAATGTAATCAGAACACGTGTAGGAATTGACTGTTTAATGTCCTTCACATATTTAACCTTTTCACTACGGGCATAGCTTTGAAGCTAATTATATGAATTCGAATTATAATACATATATCTACCCATTTTCAACCCCAGAGGGTGGAGAGAGAGGGATATACCCTTGATTTATAAACTACACCTAGAGTTCAGAAAGGATTAGGAGTTGGTTTATTTACCACACCCGGATCTGAGTATAAATTGGACGTGTAGTTTATATGCCACACACGGAGCAAAAGGGTTAAAGAGGACTATTGAGATGGACGGTAATGCCACCGGAAGAGAATTTTATATTCCAATTTTTTGGAGGTCAAGGTCGAGTCAAATGTGACTTAAGGAAGTGATGGCTGAGTGATTATGAAAGCACTAATAGTGATCAATTATATTAGTTTAATTTTGTTTTTAAGAGTCGACAAAAACGGTCTCAACCAAGCAGCAGTCGTTGGGAGTCTCAACCAAGCAGCAGTCGTTGGGAGTCTCGACCAAGCAGCAGTCGTTGGGAGTCTCGACCAAGCAGCAGTCGTTGGGAGTCTCAACCAAGCAGCAGTCGTTGGGAGTCTCAATCAAGTAGCAGTCGTTCGGAGCCTCAACCAACTGTTCGACAGGACTCGAGCATAGCCCGAAATTTCGACCAACTGCACCAACGTCAAAAAAACATTATTGAAGATCTTAAACGCAAGAACATTCAGTTCCTTGAAAATATTAAGCGGGTTCGTTGTATATTTAATGTTTCATATTCAGTTTCCCCTTGCTTACACGTAATTGTATATATGTGATACTCTGTTGAAAAAACAAATACCCTTCTAGAAATACTAATAAAGTACCTTAGATATTTCCAGGTACCCATACGTAACACTTTGTTTATAATTCACGCATCTCCATTAATTGTGTAGTTCGTAAATATTTACCCAGAATACTGTTTCAATATTTTTGCCTCCTAGTTCTTCATGTAGGGTATATTACCTCTGTTTATTCTTTAACCCAAAACTGATATGGATAGAGAAAATTGTAAACAGTGACATTCTTATGTTGTTCTATATTCATCTCTATAATAATGAATGAGAAAGAATCTGAACTGCACTATAATGTATTTTGGTTTTGAGGTTCTCAAGTTCTTAAAAATAGAAAGTACAATAATAGTTCTTTAGAATTTGTCTAAAATTCCTTATTTATTTTACAGCAACAAGCCAAGCGTCAGTCCAGTGAAAAGGTAAGGCGGAGACATCACAGTACTTAGAAATATATGTTGTTAATAATTGATCTATTTATGAGTAATAAATAATAAATAAAATTAAATGTTTGCTGTTGTAAGACCATTTTTTTTTATTTCTAAACTCCGTATTTAAAAATAAGTTTAACCTCAACGGACAAAATGTCGACTACGTTAGGTTAAGTTAGGTCAAATAAATAAAAGGATTTGTAAAGTGTCTAGAACAGGGGTCGGCAACCATAGGCACGCGTGCCAGAGTTGGCACGCGAGGTGGTTGTCCGAGGCACGCCAAGTGATTCCCCAAAAAATGCAATTTAAAAAAAATTTGAAATTATAAAATTATATGAAATTATTATATTGAATATTATTATATAATGTACCGGGTGTCCGAGAATTATCTGTACAATTTTTGGCTGTTATTAAAAGTCAACCATGAAGTGTAGAAATTCCAGTTTTGTCCCATTTTACAGAGAATCTCATTAAGTTTTTTCTGATACCACGTTTTGACAAGTTTTTTAGAAATGTACGCGGGTGACAGACATTGATGATTTAAAAGCAAGAATCACAGCTGCTATTGAGCGAATTGATGTGGATATGCTGCAGCGTACATGGCAACATTTGGAGTATCGATTGGATGTTTTGCGAATCACTAATGGTGCACATATCGAATGTTTGTAACAACGTTACTTTAATAAATGAAACTTTTGAAAATACAGATTCTAAATAATCTTGTTTAAGAATTTTACGTGTGTTATCAAGAATTTTATTAAAAGATGAAATTGTACAGATAATGTTCGGACACACTTGAATTTCTAAAAAACTTGTCACAACTTGGTATCAGAAAAAACTTAATGAGATTCTCTGTAAAATGGGACAACACTGGAATTTCTACACTTCATGGTTGACTTTTAATAACAGCCAAACATTGTACAGATAATTCTCGGACACCCTGTATATATTATTATATTGATTTGTTTGTTGGGATTGAAATAGAGCGGACCTTTCTACGAAATATGCATATGAAAATTATAGTTGGCACGCAGGGCCGTAAAAATGTTGACATTAATTGTAAACTGGCACACTGCGTTCAAAAGGTTGCCGACCCCTGGTCTAGAAAATATAATTTTATAGTGCGCTTACCTTAATTCCCGACAAGACATCGGCACACGCTTGTGGTTCATGGGTTAGGCCAAATTATGGTTAGGTCAGATCAGACTAGTTTAAGTTAGGTTATGAGAGTGTTGACCAAAATGCTTTGTTGACAGTTAGCGCATGTGTACTTGAAATTTTTTTAAGAAAGTATTTGAAAATATCTAAAATTTGTTAATACTGCCGTTAAAAAGTTATCAGAATAAATGTTGGAATTGTCTATGTAGTGTCCCTTCACATATTCATATGGACAGTACTGCCACAGAAGACAGATTTATACATGTTCCTTTCTTTTGTTAGGTCGAGTCAGAGATTCATTTATGTCCCTACCCCTTCCATACTCAATTTTAGCTTGAGGTAGTGCTGTTTAAGTGATTATTGAATCACCAACAGTCGCCAACACTAATGAAAGAATTACCTTTCTTTTTTAAGAAACAACAACAACAACAACAACCACCACCTCGACCAGACTACAGCCGTATGAGTACTGAGCCTGCTAGTCAACAGCAAACAGGAGTAAATACCAGATACGAACCATTGGTGCCTCGTTCGCAGATTCAGTTAGCAACTCCATACCAATTTAATCAGATGGATGGAAATGCTAAAAAGGTTGGTTGTATTTTAAATGTTTCTCATACAAAACCAAATCACTGATTGAATACAGCAGTAATTTTGAATTTTCATGAAAGGTAATTGGGTGCATTTCAATTCCTATAAGTAAAAAACGTAGTGGAACGCGGTGGTTAAGAAAAAACTTGAAACTGCACACGCAGTCACAGTCCAACAGTGTTTCCGTCCCGCATGTAAGAAATGAATGCTCCCTTTGTCCTCACCACTCCGCACGAGAGATGTTCACTTTTGGACTCTTGGTGTCTGCGCAGTTTCCAGTTTAAGTCACCGCGTTTCATTACGACAGTTTCTTGCTAATTCGATGTGTGTATCGCATTGCCTAAGTACATACAACATGGGACTAACCCGCAACATTCGTGTGTCACAGGTGGCGTGGAACCATATTTTTTTAAATTTCTGTGAAATTTCTTTTAATTTTTATTTGCTTTCCTTTACTTTGCGTTATTTTCACTCTTAATACTTATTTTACACTACTTTTCGAAATTTTATACGAGGTAACCGGGTAGTGCGGCCGGTTCTTGACTGAGATATGGAGCCTGCAGCTGACATTTTCTTTGAGCAAAGAGAGAGAGGTAGAAATGACGACGATTATCACTATTTACTGGTTTATTTTAATTAGGACAGCAATAATAACGGGGGAAAGCAAGCGCGAATTCATAATTTAACACTGAAATAGCTTCTAGTTAACTTTTAAATCACAATTACACCGTAACCAAACCAACACTCCTTATCTTCACTGGCGCGCCGAAGACTCGCTTCTGGGTATGGCTCCGGCTTCATCTCTCCGTATTGCCAACTAATGTCTTGCATTTCAAATAATTGTTTTACATTTGTTGATTTCATACAGTTAAACCAGTTTACTACATTACTACAGTCCAAAAACATTATTAAATTTACTCTTTTACTATTTAAAAACCAGCACACGACAATATAATATAATTTATTTATTATTTTAGTAAATATTTTTGTGCCACTTCGCATTTTTTTAATTTAAATTCTGGCACAACTGTGAAAAAAAAGGCTTCTTTTGAAAAGACTTCAACTTCAACTTTGACACAGTGATGTTCCTGATGTCCCTCGGAAGCTGGCTAAAAAGTATTGGCTCCCTGGCAACCAAGCTATTTCCCTTGAGAGTAAGGGTGTCTCTTGTCTGGCTTTTAGTTTGGGAACACTACACATTACACTTTTCCTATTTTTAACTGTTTGAGTGGTTGCAGGGTTTAGTTTGAGGGGAGGTACCAGTTTTTCTATTGATTTTCCACGTGTAAATTATGGTGTATATGTCTTTCTTTCTTTGAAGCGAATATACGGTAGAATTAATTTACAAAGTCTTCCCCAGTGGTTGAGTTCTTTGCACCCATCAAACTTTGCTGTGAAATTTCTTTGAAATTCTTCTAATTTATTAATTCCTTTTTTATATAGGGACGTCAAGACTGAACAGTATTCAAGTTTTGATATGATCAGTGTTTTCAGCAGGGGAATCATTACTTTCTTGTTCGTTATTTTAAAGGTTTTCAGTAGCCGTCCCGTAACTCATTTTGTTTGGTTTATCGCTATGTGATTTTGGTTTTTAAAATTTTGCATCGTCGGTCACTACAACCCCTCAACCTATCGCTTTCGTTTTTCTCCGAATTTCTTGTCCCCAAAAGAGGCATAATATGCGGTCTGTTTAACTTCATTTCTTCCATATCTTAAGAGCTGAAATTTTTCGGTGTTGAATTTCATGTTAGTCCTCTGACCATCTGTATATTCTGTGTGTCCCTCTGTAGGGCCTCCACCTCTTCTGCATTCCTGATTTTTCTGCTGATGTTTGTCATCAGCAAAGGATGTTGGGCAGATACTGTTCCTCGTGATACTGAGCTGCGTACTTTCAATTCTGATGATGAATATACCTTGAAATTTTACTACTTGCTGACTTTTTCTGAGGAAGTTGTAGATTTATTTTCCATTTTTCCTGTTATTCCCATATTCTTTATTTTTTATACTATTATACCATGATCATGCTTATCAAACGCTTTAGCAAGATCCGTATATATGTGACATCGTAGTTTTCATTGCTTTCAAGTACGTCTATGACATTATTTTAGTGCTCTATTAGTTGTGATAGGCACGATCTTCCCGATCGGAATCCGTGCTCTTTCTCATTAAACCTTTCCTGCGTCTCCAAAGAGTCAGATTTTCTCTGATTACTCTTTCAAATCTTTTGGTGAGATGGAATGTCAGTGACGCTAGTCTATAGTTCTTTGCTTGAGACCCATCCCCCTTTATATATAGGAACAATGTTTGCAACCGTTTCAATATTTTTGCCTCATAGTTCTTCATGTATATTACTGGTTTCTCTCTTCACCCAAAACTGATATGGACATAGAAAACTGTAAACAAGACATTCTTACATTGTTCTACATTTATCTCTGTAATAATAATGAATAATTAATAAATAGAACTTGAACTGCACTATAATGTATTTTAGTTATGAGGTTCTAAAGTTCTTAAAAACAAAG
Organism: Bathynomus jamesi; assembly: GCA_023014485.1. Classification (NCBI taxonomy): domain Eukaryota; kingdom Metazoa; phylum Arthropoda; class Malacostraca; order Isopoda; family Cirolanidae; genus Bathynomus; species Bathynomus jamesi. The sequence continues at coordinate 903,337 of JAJOZX010000946.1, forward strand.
CAGAAAATACAGTAATAATTCTTTAGAATTTGTCTAAAAGTCCTTATTTATTTTGCAACAACAAACCAGGCGTCAGTCCAGTGAAGAGGTAAGGCGGAGACATCACAGGTACTTAGAAATTTATCAGTTACTCATAACTGATCTTTTATATAAGTAACGAATAATAAATCAAATTAAATGTTTACTGTTGTGGGCCCATTTTCCTTCTTTCTGAGCTCAAGGTTCATATTTCTGTTTGTTTGTTTCATTTTCCTGTTTCTGAGCTCAAGGTTCATATACAAACAAAATGCTCTTTAGGTTAGGTTAGGTCAAATAATTGAAAGAATTTGTAAACTCTGCAAAGTATAATTTTTTGTATGTTTACTCTAATTCCGACAAGACATCGGCACACGCCTTTGTGATCCACGAGTTAAGCCAAATTATAGGTTAAATTAGATCAAGCTAGTTTAAGCTACGTTAGGAGAGTGTTGACCAAAATGATTTGTCGACAGTTCGCGTATGTGTAAAATGTAAATCGTAAAGTTCAGTATTACACAAAAATTTTAAATTGGTTGGTTTCCCTATTACAGGTTAAAACCGATTAAGGAAAGGTTCTCAGAATTAGCTTCCAAACTGGGAACCACACAGACACTGACCAAGAACTTACTGGTTCTTATTTTTAACCTTTGACCCTACATACCAAAAAGGGAACCTATATGGTCAATGTTACGAATCTTTTATTATTGGAATGTGAATGTTAAAAAAAAGCCCACTTCAACTTGAAGGCTTTTACGAACTTTCCTCTTTCCACTGTAGTTCTATTTCAAATAAGAAGATAAAACTAAATACAGTGATTTGGCATTGGTTGACGAGCCGGGGCATATTAACGTGATGATCGTAAACTTTATACCAGCCATTTTAAACTCTTTGTAACGAAGTCTACGTCACTGATTCATGTAAAGATAAACGTGGTGATAATGTGAAAGGTCGCGTATACAGGTCTCAATTATCTGATGGTGTAGGAAATATCCATAAATGTCAGCTATCAAGGTTATTATTCAGTATCCGTAAATATCGGCTATCAAGATTATTATTCAATATCCTTTTAGTGTTTTACGTAAGCTTCTCTTCTATAAATGGTTTACACTTTTTTTCTGTCTAATGTTAGATGTCAGAACAGTGAGACTTGTCAGACACTCTAGATGAATATAAAACGAACGATACCCACCTTGATTTAAGGTTTGAATAGAGCCCGTATTGGCTTGTCCATTATTACCTTTTCATGCCATTGTACAGGGTGTTTCAGATCGACCCTAGAAATATGGAAAAGAAACGCTTCATATTAGTTACGGAATTACTATGACAAACTTCAAATTCCGGAATTTGTAGTTTGTATTTGAAGTTTGTCATAGTAATTCCATAACTTAATATGAAGTGTTTCTTTTCCATATTTCTAGAGTCGACCTGAAACACCCTGTATAAAGTTTATACTTTTGTGAGACTGAGAGTAGGGATAGTCTTGTGTAAAAGGGCATCTATGAAAACACTTAGCTATTATTATTGGTATTACTATTATTTATTCTTTTTAATATTATTGTCTTGTTTTGCATACTTGTTAATTTTTATCACCATTATTTTGTATGATGCATCGTTACCAAAGTATGCCTTTAGACAGAGTTCATTTTTTGTAAATTAAGGTTAAAACCGGCAGCTGAACTTCAGTCAGTTTTGAAGAAAGTTTTCATCTAAGCGTTTGTGCTCAAAAACAAATCTTTCTCATATTTTTTAAGTATTTGAAAACATTTAATATTGCCACTAAAATATGATCAAAATACATGTTGGAATTGTCGTTTAATGTCCTTCATATATTTAAAGAGAGCTATTGAGATGGACGATAATGCCACCGAAAGAGAAATTTATATTCCACTTTTTTGGGGGGGTCAAGGTCGAGTCAGAGATTCACTTATGGCCGTACCCCTTCCATAGTCAAATGTAGTTTAAGGGAATGATGGCTGAGTGATTATGAAAAAACGAATAGCGATCTGCTCTAATTATTAGTTTACTTTTCTTTTTAAGCGACAACAAGAACGGCCTGGACTAAGCAGCACTCGTTGGGAGCTTGAACCAAGTGTTTCACAGGAGTCACCCATAATGCCCCACTACGAACAACTGCACCAGCGTCAAGCAGACCTTCTGGAAAATCTTAAACGCGGAAACAGTCAGTTTCTTGAAAATCTTAAGCAGGTTAGTTATATGTTAAATGCTTTATATTTCGTCCCTCCTTCCTTGCACTTTATATACAGGGCGTCCCAAAAAAATGCATATACACTTTAAATAATTATAAAGGCAGTGTTTATTAAAATACATTTCATTTTCAAAATGTAATAGAATCTACAGACATTATTTAATTGTTTTGTCAACGCCTGTTTTCAAACTGACGTCCGTTCTGGTCCAGGCACTGCTGATAACGCGAAGCAATGGAATCGCAACCATCACGAAACATTTCGTTTGGTATTTGTGTGCATTCTCGTTCAATGGCTGCTCTCAATTCAGCGACTGTTGCAGGTTTTATAGCGTAGACTTTGTCTTTTAAGTATCCCCATAAAAAAAAGTCTAGTGGTGTGAGGTCTGGTGAACGCGGAGGGTATTCTACGAAACCCCTTCGTCCAATCCACATCCACATCGTGCCAAGTACCACTCGCAATACTCCACTCTTCGGTCCGGATCATCTTCATTAATAGCATGGACTAATCTTGGAATGTAACTTTTCCATTGACAGCGCTTCAAAATGCGTTGGACAGACGATTCTGAAATTCCTACCTCACGACTTGCTTGCCGCACAGATTTTCTTGGACTTTGGTGATACGTTTCCAGTACTCTTTCTTGCTTTGTGGGCTTGTCGATGTCCGTGGTCTTCCGGAACGCTTCTTGTGGACATTCTGAACAGTTCCATCGGCTTCAAACTTATCTCTAATTCGAGTGATGGTAAGTCGCGTTGGTGGATCTGTTTGAAACTCCCTCCTAAACTGTCTTTGCACTTCAACTGCGTTTTCACACTTCCAGTAGCATTTTAGAATGAATTTCCTTTCTTCAAAGCTTAGTCTGACTGCCATTATTAATTCTAATGGGTTTAACTTGGAAAGAAAGAAACATCAATTGAGCTATCAGCTGTTAAAGTGTGTATACATTTTTTTGGGACGCCCTGTATATATATATTATATTATACCATATGTGTGTGTGTAATATATATATATATATATATATATATTACCATTTTTATATATATGCAGTACCGTCTTTAGGCATGAGCCAACTGGGCACTGGCCCAGGACCCCACGATTTAAGGGCCCCCAAAATATTTTTCATCAATTTGTTAACGAAATTCAGTGTTGAATCGGTGTTGATGTTGGGGATCCTGTATTGTGTTGGTGACTTGGCTATCCTGATAGCCTATCAAAAGTTTTCATATGTTCTTTCGGAGTTTGCAATGATTCTTTGGGATTTGCTTGACTTACAATGGTAGGCGTAAGGCAGTGATGTGCCTGAAGTGGTAAAGTAAACTGTAACGCCAATGTTGATGCCAAGGTGAGCGGGCTGTCTACGGTTGGCCAGACTGCAGTCGACGGCCTGTTGCGTGGCACGGTCAGAGTGCCGATCGGCTCCCGGGGCCGGACCTATACCAGCGTGCTATTTTTTTCATTTAAGGGGAGCAATAGCGCGTTCCCCGGACTACTCTTACTCTCCGGCGACATTACGACTAATCCAGGCCCCACTACAACTTACACATGTCACCATACACAAAGACATAGACACAATAGGACCATGAGACACATACAGAAATATAATATTAACATATTACAGTACAACGTAGATGGCCTCGCACAAAAAATCATGCAGCTTAGGGAATTCGTACACAAACAAAACATTCACATAGCACTTATACAAGAAACAAAACTAAAACGCACACACAAAACACCCATCATCCCTGACTTCACGGCAATCCGTCAAGATCGTACTGGGGGTCACGGGGGTGGACTCATCACTTACATTCGTAAAAGCATTAGCTACACTGATGCCACCCAAAACATTACAAACGTAATCCAAGCAGATAACATGATAGAAATACAGGCAATTAACATTAAAACACGCGCAAAACACAACACCACACACTCCTCAACATTTACATCCCACCAGATAGTTCACTTCAGGTGCCAGCCAATTACAGTCCACAGTTACACAATCTGGCCTCTCTCACTAATGTCATCTTAGGAGGAGACTTCAACGCTAAAGACACTAGTTGGTACCTGCACAACCAAAGCAACACCAGAGGCGCCAACATAGCCACACAACTAAACCGCCTCTTTATTCATAACAATACAGAAGAACATACACACATATCAGATCAAGCAGGATACTCAAACTCCTCCCCAGACATAACGTTCTGTTCCCCCTCACCAGTAACACACACACTGGAGAACAGAAAAACAACTGTCATCAGATCACCTGCCCATCATCATTACAACACGTTGTACACTCTGCCCCAACAGCCTAGGTACACTTACAGAAATTACAAGAAAGCTGATTGGGAACAGTTCAAAATACAGACTGAGGAACAATTCACTACATTAAACAGCACATCCATCATAAACATCAATACAACACTCAAGACATTTAATCAGATCATCAATAATGCAAACAAATACATACCCAAGGGCAATATTAGGAAATACAACCCAAATTAGACTACAGAAATAGCCCACCTCATAAGGCAACGTAACAACCTCAAACATAACACACAAACACCACACACAGAAACCATAAAACAGCAGATACAACAGCTCAACACAGAAATAAATAAACTTAAAGAAAAACAAACAGAAACATTTAGGGAATTCATAACACTAAACCACTCCACAGATGCATCCAGGCTATACAAGACTATAAACAGCATTACCCACTCTAACAGCGGCATTCACACCTCACACGCGGCTATCTGTCGCAGCCAAAATAATATCCCAACATATACACAACAAGCTAACATTCTAGTTAATCAATACGCAAGGATAAGTCACTTAAACAGAGACAACAACCAGAAACACGCAGACAGACAAACAGCCAGACACAAGAAAACCTACAGACTCGACACGACCATTACACCCTTCAATACAGACCAGACCACCAAGATCATCAAAAACATTAAGAATTCGAAGGCTACTAGACCAGACAACATATCTAACATACACCTTAAACACTTGGGCCCACAGGGAATACTAGTTCTCACAAACATCAGCACATATTCATACCAACACTGTATTATTCCTGACATATGGAAACAAGGTAAAATTATTACACTACCTACTCAAACCAAACAAAAATCCAACAGAACCAGCTTCCTATAGACCCATTACTTTACTATTAACACCTTCCAAAGTAACAGAAAGATTAATCTTACAAATCACCATCCCACACATACCACTATCGCCTACTCAACATGGATTCAGACCTCACCACTTGACCACGACAATACTCACTAACCTCACGCAGCACATCATGGATGGCATCAACTCCAGATGACCAGCTCAACGTACACTATTAGCAACAATAGACATTAGTAAAACATTTGATGCTATCCCACGCTTCCCTCTCATAAACAAAATACTCAACACAAACATGCACAATAACATCAAAAGGTGGCTGAGCAACTATCTATCAGGAAGATACTCACATGTCACATTTAATGGCAAGTCATCCAAAAACAAGCTTTTTCCGAACGGGGTCCCTCAAGGCTCTGTTCTCTCACCAACACTCTTCAACTTATACATGCATGACATTCCAACACCCATAGATAACAAGCTTACCTTATCATCATATGCAGATGACATCACTCTAACCATCCACCCACAACAACATCGACACCGCTACAAATAACCTACAAACATACATAAACAGTATACAAGACTGGCTCACACACAGTAGACTCAAAGTAGCGCCCACAAAATCAACCATCACCTTGCTAACAAGCAACACTAAACAACACCAGATAGCTCCACAGATTACACTAAACAACACCAGATAGCTCCACAGATTACACTAAACAACACCAGATAGCTCCACAGATTACACTAAACAACACCAGATAGCTCCACAGATTACACTAAACAACACCAGATAGCTCCACAGATTACACTAAACAACACCAGATAACTCCACAGATTACACTAAACAACACCAGATAACTCCACAGATTACACTAAACAACACCAGATAACTCCACAGATTACACTAAACAACACCAGATAACTCCACAGATTACACTAAACAACACCAGATAACTCCACAGATTACACTAAACAACACCAGATAACTCCACAGATTACACTAAACAACACCAGATAACTCCACAGATTACACTAAACAACACCAGATAACTCCACAGATTACACTAAACAACACCAGATAACTCCACAGATTACACTAAACAACACCAGATAACTCCACAGATTACACTAAACAACACCAGATAACTCCACACACTCACAGGACCAAAATACTTGGGGTCAAATACAATACATCATTATCTTTTGCAAACCACATTCAGGACATTAAAAACAAATGTACGTCAAGATTTAACACGCTTAGGGTACTAACAGGCACAAACTTTGGACACCAGCAGGAAACAACAACACTCGTATACAAACAATATATTCGCTCAGTTATGGACTATGCTAGCCCATGCTGGGCACCCATTATCTCAAACACACACACAAACACCGTACAGACAATACAAAACAATGCACTTCGTATCATTACAGGATGTACTCAAACAATTCCAATAGAACACCTGCACACTGAAACAAAAATACTGAAAGTTAGGGAACATTTAGACATGAGGGGAGCACAATTCATGGCAGCAGCGACAACTAACCCACAACACCCTTGCCACTACATGTACAATCATACACCGACACCTCGCACCATTAAGGTAACACCAGAGAGACATTATAACCAAATACTCCATTCCATACCACGCCCCACAGACATCACACAGTACAGAAACACACACACCTAACCCACAAAGCACTGACACGACTCGGTCCGAATGCGGTTCTAGTGCGAAGCCGCCACCCATTAACAGGTCAGAGATCAGCCTGAGCAGATCGGATCGAGTTAACTTAGCACGATTCCGATGTGGACATCATCCCAACTTACAGACATATAAACACAGACTAGACAATCCACAGACGACACCTGCCACCTGTGCCAAGACACACCACAAACAATTGAACACATTATGACAGACTGTACCGCTCTAGCACAACATGAACACAACACAACACAACATCACTTGTGCGCTGAACCTCTGGTCCACTCCGGAGAGGGCGATCGGTTACCTGCGTGCCGTCGGCTTGCTCGATCAGGGTGGGCTGATCGGCTAACCAACAACAACAACAGGTGAGGATGTGAAAGTTTTCATATGAACAGCTGACAGAAAAGTAATCGTATGTGATTATTGTGATGCCAAATCTTGAGGGAAAAATTACTAAAGCATTGATTATTTTTAGGAAAAAGTGATGAATGATGAAATTTTCTAATTAATCAATGATTAACTGATTAAAATGGTTAAAATTAGATACTTCTGAAAAGAGTAAGAAAGAGCTTTATTGTTTCTGTTGCCTGAGATAAGACCGAAGAAAACATTTTGCTCAAACACTTAGTTTGCTTTAGTTCAAGAAATCAGGCATGGGCGAATTAGATAGTTTATACATGTAAAAAGGTGCCAAATTCGAATGATACATTACAAAATTTAAGGTAAAATGATACTGAAATTATAAGGAAAATTACTCATTTCCCACCATTTTCTTAAAATATTTTTTGATTAATTAATGATTAAATTCGAACAATGATTAACTGATTAATCAGAACCCATTACCTAGTTAAGGACCGTAGCAGCAGCTTACTGAAGTGATAGTAAAAAGAGTGTTATACGGTCATACCAATGTAATTAACCTAATATATAATTTTACGCACCGGAATTTTCTCTTGATATAGAAGTATAAAGGAGGAGGCCTCTCTCTGAAGGAGTGCCCAGGGCCCCAGATAGCCTGGAGACGTCACTGTATATATGATACCCTGTTAAAAAAAAAATAAATATAACCTGATTGTTATAATGTTTCAAACCATCAAAGACTCTAGGATCCACTCATGGCTGGTCTACCTAACTGTGTTTGTAATTCTGTGTTGCTCATGTCGTCCATGGTGGCGGAGGGGACCTACAATTTTACGTGGGTTCCGAACCACAAAAACCTTAATTTTACTACCTTAAACTATACCCAATCTATCAACATGTGCATCTAATCGATTTTTAAACATGTTTATAGACGTACTACTAATTACTTCTACCGGCAAACTATTTCACCTATTTACTATTTTATGCGTAAAAAAGTTTTTGGCAACTGTTGTCTCGAACCTTCTACTTGTCAGCTTACACCCGTTAATTCTAGTTCTACTATATTTTGCTATTTCGAAAAAGCTCTCTCTATTTACGTTATCGAACCCATTCATAATTTTAAAAACTTGGATTAAATCACTCCTCAGCCTCCTTGTCTCGAGTGTAGTCAATTTTAACTCCTTAAGCCTATCCTCGTACGACTTTGACCTAACCAACGGAATCATCTTAGTTGCTCGTCTTTGAACTCGTTCGATTTTGTCTATATCCTTGCGCATATATGGATTCCAAAATTGGATCGTGTACTCCAAATGGGGTCTAAACAAAGCTGGGCACAAACCGTTAATCCGTTAATCGTTAATTAACGAAGTTAACTTTTTCGTTAACGATTTAACTTTTAAGTTAACTTTGAAAATCATTATCGGACTAATTAACTTCCGTTACATTTAACTTCCGTTAACTCAAGTCCGTTAACCCAAAAAATTCATAAATAAACGTTTAAAAGTTTCTATTATTTTCAGTGCTGAGCAGGTGCGCAATTAATCCGCCACTGTTAATAGTGATGAACGAATTTCCATTTCCGCAGTGCAAAATCAGGCGATATATTTGTTTCCGTCGCCACAATTTGTGTCTTACCAAATATGGTAGTTATTTATGGCATTGGTTTGAGCAAAATATGGTCGACTGTAAAATCAGGCAGAAAGATTTGCCATTTGAGTTGAATGTTTCAACTTCTTTCAAGAAATATCACGAGCATTTTAAGGCACTTTCAATAATATATATGTAACAATTACAACAAATAACTACATTCGTTTCATTTGCAGTCTGTCTCTTGCGCAACATGTTTGTGCTAGTGAATATTTAAAAATAATCGTTGTCAAGTAAGTCATGTATATTTATAATATGTCTGTGAGTACCTTATTAGTAGTCTCCTTGATACATTTCAAGAACCATAAAACTGATCAGGTAAGATTTCAATTCTCATGTCACTTTGTTCTCTATGGGCAAGGACATCCTGAGGGCCAAGAGATCATCCCTGTCTGATGAAAACTTTGATATGCTAATTTTCATGAAGGGCAACATGCATCTCATGGACAAAATGGAGAACGAGAAGAAGAGGGAAAATTAAATTATATATATATTGTGTTTTTCATTTTTTTTATAATAAAAGTTAACGTTAACGGTTTATCGGTAACTTCCGTTACATGTTTAACGGATTAACGGTTAACGAAGTTAACTTTTTGGTTAACGGATTAGCGGTTAACGAAGTTAACTTTTTGGTTAACGGTGCCCACCACTGGGTCTAAATAATTATTTATAAAGAGGAACAGTAATATCGCGTGATTTGTACTCAAAATTCCTAGCTAGCAGACCGAGCACTTCGTTCGCCTTTTTGACTGCTGCTGTACTTTGTTTCGTTACTTTCAAATCACCAGTGACGATAACTCCTAAATCTTTTTCCTGTTCTACGCTTACCAACTCCTTCCGTGACGCAAACCTATATGTATAATTTTGCACTTATCGACGTTAAACCTCAATAAAATACATTAGATAAAATACCCTTTTATTCGAGCTTCTCCATTAATTGTATGGTTAAATAAACATTTACCCAGAATAGCGTTTCAATATTTTTGCCCCGTAGTTCTTCATCTATATTACCGATGTTTCTTCCTTGACCCAAAACTGGATATGGACAGAGAAAATTGTAAACAATACGACATTCTTACATTGTTCTACATTTATCTCAATAATAATAATGAATGAGGAATAAATAGAATTTGAACATCACTATAATATAGTTTAGTTTTGAGGTTCTCAAGTTCTTAAAAGAAAGTAGAAAGTACAGTAATATTTTTTTAGAATTTGTCTAAAAGTCCTTATTTATTAATTTTGCAGGACCAAACCAGGCGTCAGTCCAGTGAAAAGGTAAGGCAGAGACATCATAGTACTTAGAAATTTATCAGTTACTCATAATTGATCTTTTATACGAGTAATGAATAATAAATCAAATTAAATGTTTGCTGTTGTAGGCCCATGTTTTTGTTTTTAAGCTCCATGTTTAAAATTAAGGTTGTCCTCAACAGACAAAATGTCCTTTAGGTTAGGTCAAATAAGTGAAAGGATTTGTAAACTCTGCAAAATATAATTTCTTGCGTTTACCCTAATTCCCGATAGGACATCGCCTTTGTGGTCCATGGACCAAAATGATTTTTAAACAATTCACATATATGTACAAAGTAAATCATAATGTTAAAGAAAGCTTTTCAGAACTAGCTTCCAAACTGGGGACAGCACAGACACTAACCGGGAACTTACTGGTTCTTTTTTAACCTTGGACCCCACCTAACAAAAAGGGAACATCTGGTCAATGTTATGAATCTTTTATTATTGGAATATGAAATGTTAAAAGAAAAAAAGCCCACTTCAACTCGAAGGCTTTTGCGAACTTTTCCGTTTCCACCGTGGTTATGTTTCAAATAAGAAGGTAAAACTAAATACAGTGATTTGGCATTGGTAGACGAGCCCGGTCATATTAACGTGATGATCGTAAACTTTATACCAACCATTTTTAACTCTTTGTAACAAAGATAAACGTCGAGACGTTGTGAAAGGTCACGTATACGAGTCTCATTAACTGATAGAGAGTGAAATATTCATAAATGTCAGCTATGAAGGTTATTATTCAATATCCTTTTACCGTTTTATGTAAGCTTCTCTTCTATAAATAGTTTACTCTTTTTACTATCAAATGTTAACCAAACTTCGATATATATAGTGTGTGTGTGTGTGTACACATGTGTGTGCGTGTGTATACACATGTGTGTGCGTATACACATGTGTGTGTGTGTATATATACACACACGTGTGCGTGCGTGCGCGCGTGCGTAGAGGTAACATCCACTGTCCCTTATCCTCAGGAAGTGCTAGTTAGGGGCCCCGACTCAAGGTTACCTCTTAGCCAAAGTCAATTAACTGCGGGTGGCTGGCCCGCCGACTCGCCGCAATATAAGATACAGAAAAGACAACCGCCTAGTTCTGGGGTTCGAACCTACAATTCACAGGAGTCTCAGCACTGCCAGGTGATGCCCAAACTGATCGAGCCACGGGATTCACCCTTGTCAGATTCACCCTCATTTTAAAAACGAATATTTATGAATTATTCCGGATATATATATACAGGGTGGGCCGTAAGTTTCCATACATAGGAAAAATTAAACGTTTGTTTTTATGTTTCAGATACCCTAAGAATATGCGTTTGACGTAAGATCTTGTTTACTGATGAAGCAAATTTTTACGTCAATGGAGAGGTTAATCGGCAAAACATACGTTATTGGAGTAATGCTAACCCTAACTGGCTGAGTCCGACGAAGATGCAAGGTGCCGGTAAAGTGATGGTGTGGGCCGGGATATGGGGTGACAGAATTATTGGACCAATTTTTGTCAGTGGAAATCTTAATGCCGAAAGGTATCTTAACATGTTGCAAGAAGAGATTTTCCCATCCCTGCTAAACGAGGAAGGTAACTTCCAGTTTACTTCCAGCAAGATGGAGCTCCACCTCATTATGGTCTTCACGTGCGTCGGTATTTGGATCAGCAGCAGTTTCCGGATGCTTGGATTGGTCGGCGTGGTCCTGTGGAGTGGCCTCCCAGATCCCCAAATCTCACCCCCCTTGATTTCTATCTTTGGGGGCACTTGAAGGCCATGGTGTATCGGGAAAAGATACGAGACATAAATCATCTAAAGGAACGTATCACCAACGCCATTACAAGCATAACGTCAACTGTGCTAATGCGTGTTCATCAACAGTGGGGAACACGTATTGAAATGTGTTTTCAAAACAATGGCAACCATGTAGAGCATATTATATAAATAAAAATGGTTGTCCATAAAAAAATGTTTATTTTTCCTATGTATGGAAACACGGCCATGACTCCAGATTTGAAAAAATTTACTGGAGCACAGCTCTGAATTTACTTTTTTTCCCCTTACACCACTAGATAGGTTAATGATAGTAAACTCTTGAATTGACGACATACCAATTACAAATTGTTTTAGCTAAACATAATAATACAATAATGTACAGTTTATAACTCACCTTAAGTTTATTTATTCATTGCAGCAGCAATAGTGGACGATGTTAGACCTTTCATGTAGGCATTTGTTGTGAATTTACCACCATGTATGCTTGGCCACTGATCAATGGCTTTCTGTGTGATCATTACAGCAGATCTAGTGCCTGGAGCTGGACCCTCCTTCACAATTCTGCACAGCTTAGTCAAATGAGATGGCTTAATGGATCCTTTGTGTTCAACAATGTAACCAAGAATGGAGAATGTCCCTTCAGCTGGTGCTTCACTCCAGGCAGTTGATCCATCTTTATCAAAATGCTTTAATCTCTCTGTGATTCCTTTCCACAGCTGTTCTATATATTCTGTCAGCCAATTTATCACCGAGTCTTTTGTAAAACTACTTTCAGATCTGGTTCTGGATGGTCTAGCAACTTCAGCAACCTGGTAGTAATCAGAATGTTTCTTGATGTATTTGTAAACTTCATTTAGGATGTAATCCTCAGCTGTTAGTTCCTTTTGCTGCCCTGTGGTATCGTGCTTAAATTCAGAAACTACATCATTTGCATTTCCTCCATTAGCTAATTTGGAAATTGTTTCCATCACTCTTAACATAACAGTTTTCCCTCCTTCTTTATAAAATATATTTTCTACAAATTCTGCACTAACTGTGGTTTTTTGAGCTACTTGCAACATAATCTTTGTTACATAGGAAATCAATACATAGAACTTGGCACTAATTTCTTTCTCTTGTGGATGACCAAAAAACAATTTTCCACAAATCTGTCAAATTGATCAAATTCGTAATTAACCATGCGAGTATCAGATTTGAGTTTTGGTCTCTTAAAACCAATGATATTGTCAAGAACCATATTGGTATAGTCAAGGCCTGATCTCAGATTTGAAGTGATTCTGAATAAAGTCTAAAAGCTCACTTAGTTTACAAATTTTCTTCAATGCATCAACGTGGGCTCTGTTCACAAGATGCATTAAGTCCCATCAAAATTTGAAATTTTCTCCAAACAACATTTTCATTTCGTTTTTAAATGGCTCATTGTCCTTACAAAAAGCCCCATCACCAACCATTCCAGATACCTTGGATTTAATTGCTTCTTCAGATAGTTTCAAGTGATTAGGAGACTTCAACACATCAAAAATTTCATTGGCCAAATAAACTCCTGATTTGCTGCGTACTAAATTTATCCCAGCAAGTTTTACAGTCTTATCTTCTTCACTCATAACTAATACAACTAGCATGCTTAATCCCAAAATTGTTCCAATGTCAGCTGTTATTGTTACTGAAGTTTGTTCTAAGAACCACTTTACAGTTTGTTCTTTAAGTTGATTATCTAATAGCTCACAAATTGTCTCGCACGCATGTGTGCTATGATTCAAATTTCCAACCTCACAACCTAACCTATGTAATACAGCTAGAAGTACTGGATATAGAGCCCATGCAGTGTTTGTTTTCATTATGTAGTATAAGATGTTGCCACATAAGTCTTCTATGCGTTTAGTAGTGTTCCGAGAAGATGTTTTCATCACTTCATAAACAGCAGCTCTTTGATGATGCTGAAGTTTAATTAAATGTCTCTTCAGGTGGGTTTTCAGATTTCTAAACCATCTCTCTTGATTTTCTCCTTGTTTGCATACATATGTTAAATCTTTAACATTGAAGTAACCTTTTATGTTAGAATGTTTGTCTGAAGCACATGCTTTGGGGTCTGTGCAAGCTATGCAATATAATGTAAACATTTTATCATCAGAAGCATCATCATATCTTCTTGATTATCATCATCATCATCCTCAACAGCTATATTCTACATCAGGCATATTAGTGTCACTATTTGCAATGTTTTCCATTATATCACTTGGTACTGAAAATGAATCATCAGCATGCCCTAGATCCTTCTTTTCCACCAATTTGAATGTAGATTTGATCAAATCATTGTTCAGGATTTCTTGTATTGATTTACACTTGCTTAAATGGGCTATGGAAATGTCAAATTTGTGCTTTTTGCTTTATTAGATTTGGATGCAACACTTGAACTTGAAGGCATATTTTGACTCTTCTCTTTATTAACCACAACAGCTTGGTGAGTTTCTTTTGTTAGGCGCAAAATTGCATTCAATGTCTTCTGGATTTGGGAATTTTCAAATTCCTCTAAAGCAGTTTTGTTAGTCTGATGCGCAGATTCCTCACTTACCTTTTGTTTCTTAGGTGGAGGAGAAGCACTTTCTTCAGTCTGTGAAACATCTAGTGAAAAAGTTTCATTTTCTAGATTAGCAGTTGATGAAGTTGGTTCATTTTTCTGAGGTCCAGCACTAGCACATTTTGTGAACAAACTAAATGACTGCTTTGCCGTATCTCTTTGCTGCACTTCATCCTGGTATTTCTTTACTGCAATATCTAAGCTGTGGGCCCAAACTCTGGGACCTCTTGTATTGTAACAAATTTTTTTTTTTGAATTAAAATGTTCCTCCCAGTTTTGCTTCTTTGAATATTTGTTCTTGCATTGACCACAAAAGTAACCCCTTTTAACACCCTCACTTTTCTCTCCAACTTCATCAATATTAGGATCCATTATTGATTATTGAGTACCTGAAAAAATACAAAATAAGTAAAAGTTAGTAAATATAGTACGGTAAAAGTGAGTAAAAGTAAGTAAATATAGTACAATGAAAGTAAGTAAAAGTAAGTGCTTTAAACTTAGTAAAAGTAGGTAAGTTAAAGTAAGTAAAAGTAAGTTTAAACTTAACTAAACTTTTCAATTCTAGAGTCATGGTGGATTACTTAAAACCGCACAAGTAATTATCTGGCCAATTTATCAAACCTGGCCGAGATCAATGGAACATAGTCCAATCCTGATAATTTTATATTAAAAAAAAATGTTTTAATAAAATTTTAATTATCAAAACATTGAAGCTTAACAAAAAATAAAAATAATTGTTAAATATGGAATTACCAACTAAACTTAAAATAACTAAATTTGTAATTTAAAAAAATTGGTTTGTACAAGAACGTATACGCAAAAAAATTGCATAATGTCTAGCGGATGAACAAAACCCAAACCCAAATTTACTTTTTCTCATGGTCAAATTTACTGGAGCAATGCTCCCAAGATCCCAGGAATCTGGAGTCATGAACACGGCCCACCCTGTATATATATATAATATATATATATATTCAGAAGTACACCTCGCCAGGGACGAGGTGTACTTCTGAATACACGAAAGGCCTCGGAATAATTTTTTTGCTTGTGAATTTGCATCATCATTCAATTTTAGTGTTAATGTGAAATTCATCATATATATATATATATATATATATATATATATATATATATATATTATAATGTTTCAGATCAACAAAGACCCTAGCATCTACTCATGGTTGGTCTACCTAACTGTGTTTGTAATTTTGTATTGCGCATGTCGTCCGTGGTGGCGGAGGGGACCTACAATTTTACGTGGGGTCCGAACCACAAAAACCTTAATTTTACTACCTTAAACTATACCCAATCTATCAACATATGCGTCTAATCGATTTTTAAACATATTTATAGACATGCTACTAATTGCTTCTACCGGCAAATTATTCCACCTATTTACTATTCTATGCGTAAAAAAGTTTTTGGCAACTGTTGTCTCGAACCTTCTATTTGTCAGCTTACACCCGTTATTTCTAGTTCTACTATATTATGCTATTTCGAAAAAGCTCTCTCTATTTATGTTATCGAACCCATTCATAATTTTAAAAACCTGGATTAGATCACCCCTCAGCCTCCTTGTCTCGAGTGTAGTCAATTTTAACTCCTTAAGCCTATCCTCGTGCGACTTTGACCTAAGCGACAGAATCATCTTAGTTGCTCGTCTTTGAACTCTTTCGATTTTGTCTATATCTTTGCCATATGGATTCCAAAATCGCGTACTCTAAATGAGGTCTAACTAATGATTTATAAAGAGGAACAATAATATCGCGCGATTTGTACTCAAAATTCCTGGCTATAAAACCTAGCACTTTGTGGTGTAATGGTTAGCATCGCTGACTATGAATCCACCGGCCCCAGGTTCGATTCCCGGCGAAGCAGTCGGCGCGCAGCTTACCCAGCTGTTCATCCTTCCCAAAAAATAGGTTGGTAGATAAATGGGTACCCTGGGTGGCCTAGTGGTTAAGACACTGGGCTACTGATCGGGAGGTAGTGAGATCGAGTTCGGGCAAGGACTTTGTAATTTCTGACCATTCGTGGTGGGTCGTGTTTCGGATTCCACGTTAAGATGTAGGTCCAAGGTGGAGCAACAAGCTTGACCTTCGTCAGGATGAACAATTCGGGCTGAAGCAAGACCAAGGTTAACCAAGGTGTGTGTGTATATATATATATATATATGTGTATATATACAGAGTGTCCCATAAGTCCGGCATCATAGTAGAAATTCATATTTTTCTATTTCTACAAACCATAATTCATATTTTTCTTATGCTCGGGATGCCAATTTCCCGTCCACCATTCTTTTCAGTGATGAGGCTGTTTTTTATGGAAATGGTGAGGTAAATCGACAGAACACCCGCTACTGGTCTCAAAACAACCCTCACTGGTATACCTCTTCAAAGGAACAAGGTGCATCTAGGGTGATGGTATGGTGTGGCATTTGGAAGGATCGCATCATAGGCCCCCTCTTTTTCGATGAACATGTCACTGGAGGCACCTACCTACGTATGCTCAAGGAAGAAGCATTTCCCAATGTCTTGAACGAAGAAGGAAATTTCCCAACATGGTTGCAGCAAGACGGCGCTCCTGCACATTACAGCACCCAAGTAAGGGAATACCTGTACCAACAATTCCTTGGTCATTGGATAGGACGTCGAGGGCCTGTGGAATGGCCAGCTAGAAGCCCGGATCTGACGCCACTAGATTTTTATCTCTGGGGCCACTTGAAAGCGCTGGTATACGCAGCGAAAATTAGGAGTGTTGAACATTTGCGGCAGCGCATTATTGGGGCATGTAACACCATTACTCTCAGCTGACATCATTCACCGTGTGCTTGCTGACTGGGTATCACGTCTGAATTTGTGTATTGAAAACAGTGGTGGACATATTGAGCACGTTCTGTAAATAAAAGCTTTTGTTTTGCCTTTTTTTATTATTTTTCCTATGATGCCGGACTTATGGGACACCCTGTATAATAATTACAGTGCACCTTCATACGCTTTTGTAAAAGACGAGATTAAAAAGGGAATATGGCCAAACGCCGATGATATGTCGGCAAGCTTGAGTTAAGGGGTCCTTTTTACCGCCTGGAATGGCTAAGAGAGTTAGCTTAGGTTAGATTAATGTAATTGTTAGGTTAGGCCCAGTTAAGTTACGCTCCGATAAGTTAAGGTGATACAAGTGTTGATAATGATGATAATTCGTTCAGGGAGACTAGAAACTGGCACAGCGCTCAGGCCAACTAATGCGACCCATTGCGTTCATTCCTGGATTACTACCAGCACAATCGGGAATCGAGCCCCCGAACTGTGTGTTCACTTCGCTTATAGGGAAACTGTGTTACCCACTAAACTACAGAGGCTGGTTTAGAGTATTCACAGAATGCCCTATCGATGAAATGTCAAGATGGTGATTGACTGATACATAGTTTGAGTCCCGGGTTCGAGTCGCAATGGTTGCCAGTTTCTCAATAATTCACTTTTTTAATAATTTATTAATTTAAAGCTGTCTTTCTTTCAGAGCCCCGGCGACCAAAAGCTTTCGAAGCTCCTGAAAAGAATTAGGGGTGATCCAATTGTAAGTTTATTCAATGTTTCCAAAATTGTATTTTTTTAATCAGTCTGGGAGCCCAGTAAAGCCCAAAGGTTAAGGGAAAATTTAAATAAATAAATAGCAATGATCCAATGAAGGATTATATGTTAAAATTACTCTAATACTGTATTGTAATAATAGTAATATTTATTTTTAGCCAGCTGCTTAATTAAAAATATTAAAAATATTAATTGACACGTGATCATTGAAAAGTTATGACGTAATAATGATGAAACGAAAAATATTTTAACTGTTGCTCTGCTACGTCTGTGAGTTATATTTATTTTTATTTTTTTTTTAGGTTTCTGGCCAAACCTCTGACGGTCCTCCAAATTCCTCTGATATGTGGAGGTTCATTAAGTCGATAGAGAAGTATCTTAAAGTTGCCCAGATGTAAAATGAATAGAAACATGATTACATTTTAAAATAGTTATGCATAAATTATATTTTTTTTTACTGTAAATGTATATTTTATATTTCTTTGTCACGTTAATAATACAGGGTGTTTCGGGTCGACCCTAGAAATAGGGAAAAGAAACACTTCATATTAGTTACGGAATTACTATGACAAACTTGAAATACAAACTACAAATTCCGCCAATTTGTATTTGGTATTTGGTATTTGAAGCTTGTCTTAGTAATTCCGTAATTAATATGAAGTGTTTCTTTTCCATATTTCTAGGGTCGACCTGAAACACCCTGTATTGTTTCTGAAGTGCGTGTCTCTAACCTGCCGAAATGGAAATTACTGTTTACATTTTATATACATAATATATAATATAATTATAGTATATAAATTTATATACACAGTATATAATTACGCATAGTTCATATATACTGTAATAGTTTTCATAAACATGAGTTATTATTATTCATATATATATATATAAATTCATTTTTCCTATTGAATAAAATAAATATTACGAGGGAGGGCACCATCATTAAGATATTTCTTATTTCGCATATAATACGTAAAAGTGAAAAGTGAGGAGCTTTCGACATTTGCATACATATATACATAGCCATAAAAGGACACACCGATTTTTCTCCAGAATTATACATGTTCCCCAAACATTTCAAATATACTTGTAAATAAACAGCAAAAAGGCGACACAGATTATATTACTTTTTCAATTAACAAAAATCTTGCCTACAAATTAATCTTTTTTTTTTTCTTAAGTTTTACTTAAGCTGCGTATGATTAAAAAATAGAAATAAATACATAGTAAAAAAGAGGCCCTTTATTTAAAATATAATTATGTATTTTTATCGTGTTGTAACGTTTGTGCCAAAATGTGTTTGTTTTATAATTTTTCGAGTTAAATGAAAAAAAGTATCCTTTTACTTTTATAATAGGTTAGGTTAAGTTAGGTTAATAACTCTCGAGTAAATATATAGAACCTAAAAATTATAGTGCAATCGAAATATACTCTTTGACACAAACTGAAAGATATAAACAAACACTACAACACTATTTCTATGGAGGGCCCAAATTGATATATAGACTATACAAATATATTTTAGTACAAAAAAAATTGGAACTACATTTTCATTATATATACAGGGTGGCACAAAAGTCGCGCATCATAGGAATTTTCACTGTTGTCTATAATTATTATTTTTTCTTTTAGGTACGGGATGACTACGAAATTAACAATAGACGAGAGGGTGAGTTTGGTTTTAATGCCTGGAATACCAGGTACTACAAATCGCTGAATCAGTACAGAATTTAAATTCTGTACCGATTCATCGATTTGTAGTACCTGGTATTCCATATATTAAAACCAAACTCACCCTCTCGTCTATTGTTAATTTCGTAGTCATCCCCTACCTAAAAGAAAAAAAATATTATCAACCCTGAAAATTTGTATGATGCGCGCCTTTTGCGCCACCTTGTGTATATATAGGGTGATCCGTTTGGGTATGGATAAAATAAAATTGATGTGAAATGGAAACAGTATCATTGTATAGTTTAATACTTGGCAAACAATGCCCACAAAGATGGTAGATTGTGACAAACCTAATTAGTCTTCAACATGACTCCCCCTTCCGAACACGAGAGAGGTCATAACGAGAGGCTAATTCTTACGACCACCTGCATGTGGTGGTTTAGTGATAGACCCGTTTCTTCAAATGTGCGGTACCACTGCACTATGGAGCCGTATTTAGGAGCTTTTCGAACACCATACACACGGCGAAACTCTCGCTGTGCCGCTGTCACACACTCAAACTTAGCAAACCAAATTACACACTTCGCACGTTGTTGTGCATTCGCCGCCATCTTCGAAACTGGCATATGTCTCGTACGTCTGACAGCAGATGTCATAGCCTATTACAAACTTCCACATTTTATGACCACACGTGCAACAGATGAGCGCTGTAGATTCTCGGTAGATTCTCACAGCGTTTTTATTTTATCCATACCCAAACGGATCACCCTGTATATATATTATGTATGTATGTCTAATACGTATGCACGCACTATAGACATATTCATACCTAGCAAAATTGATTCGTGATTGAGTGGGTATATCTAAGATTCTTTTTGACTCCGGGAGAGTATAAAACTTGGGTTCCACTTAAACCAAATTTGGTACTTGTAGGTTATCTCCCCCCCCCCCTCCAATTTTGACAGAATATTTTCGTTAAAACTAACGAAAATATCACGACTTAACCTAACCAATTATCAAGGGCGTACAGTTGATCTATTATTAATTATAACATTGTTCGTTTCTGTAATAGTATTTAGTATTACGCCCTTGATAAGTGGTTAGGTTAAGTCGTGATATTTTCGTTAGTTTTAACGAAAATATTCTGTCAAAATTGTTGGGGGGGGGGGGGGGAGATAACCTACAAGTACGGTGGCCAGACGTCCGGCTTTAGGCGGACAATCCGCCTTTTGAGCACTCTGTCCTTAGGGTAGCCATTTCCAAATTTCCAAAAAGGAGGACGCTGCGTATGTGGCCGTACGTTAATATATATATATATATATATATATATATATGTTAACGTACGGCCACATACGCAGCGTCCTCCTTTTTGCCACCTACCTACAAGTACCCCAAATTTCATTCTAAGTACGCGCTGGCACAAGCAGAAATCACTTGAACGGTGTGCGTGATATAGCAGTAAACAATATTCATGCAGTTACAGTAAACAATATTCATGCAGTTACGGGTATAAGAACTGTTAACCTTGCTGGACGATACCTCATACCTACATCTAAGTGAAACCTTATTACTAACACTTAAAACAACAATGTTTTACAGATCATCAGTTAGGAACCACAGGATGAGATATTCCGTATGTCGCCATACTTAACTTAAAACAATATTTCCTTCTACAAATTTATTTATTTATTTATTTATTTAATAATTATATATTTATTTACCTCAAATATTTTGCTTACGGTAATTAATGTATTTGTTATAAAACTGTTATTAAATTGTAGAAAATCTTTACTTCATTGTACGTACCTCCATTTTTTTTTTTTGGTGGTCAGAATAACTTTGGTTAACATTGGTTTTGCCTCCACCCGAATTGTTCATTCTGATGAAGGTCAAGCTTGTCATTCCACCGACCTACAATTTAACGTGGAATCCGAACCACGCCCCACCAGCAGCCCAGCGTCTTAACCACTAGGCTACCCAGGGTACCCATTTATCTACCAATCAATTTTTTGGTGTGGAAGAATGAAGAGCTGGGTTTTGCTGCACGCCGCCTGCCGTTACTGGGTCTCGATCCCGGGACCGATGGATTCGTAGTCAACGACGCTAACCACTACACTATATATACACATATATATATATAAAATGTGTGTGTGTGCTTGTTCAACCTTCAATTAGCATTCGAGTAAAAAATCGCGCAGTTTTCAACGTGTATAGGCCTATATAGGAACGAGACAATCCAAACATTGAAAATATAAAAAGAATGAAACCGTAAAAATTTAACCAAGTACTTTAATTTAACTAAACCATGATAAAAAGACAAAAACAAACGAACTACTAATATTTCGCTTAATTATTGTATACAGTCTATTACAAAAGTTGGGATACACTGTGCCACACCTACTTTACTCTAGTGCAGCGCTGTCCAACTTGCGGCCCGCGGAATGGACGTTTGCCAAATTTCATTTCTGAATTTTCTTCCCTATTTTGTTATTTCTAGTAGGGAGAACAACATTCAGCGGGTTCCTAAGTCGTATTAACCAACAGTGTATGATTATAGGCAACATCCATCTTGGCCGCGCTTTATAGAAGTTGGACAGCACTGCTCTAGTGTATCCTTATTTTTGTAAATGATGGTACCCTCATTACAAAGACATGAAGATTTCCATTAAGTGAAAATGTTGAAAGATCAGTCTGTCATCTGACCTTGAAGCCCGTTAATACATAACAACAACAATGTTTGGGATTGTGTAATCCAACTTCGTAATATCTAAGGTCATACGACCTTAGATGTAACGACATAGGAGGTCGTGGCATGCCACAGATTTTCATAGGGTCGTCTCAGTACCCCACCAAAACCCAGAGAAGCACTTCAATTGCTGAACCCCGGACTCAAATTCAGGACCTTCAAATTCAGCCCGATAGCTTTAACCTTAGGGTACCAGGCTACCCTGCATGGGTACGTTGATGAAGTGTCCTATACAGAAATTAATATGATTATTTTAATATGATTTGTTAATTAAATGGAATTTAATGATTTTTTTTAATGATTTGTTAATTAATTTGATTGTTGATTGAAGGGTTATAAAATTGAACATTGCCTATAACGATCATTTATTTCAAAACACAGACGAGATTGTTAGTTAGTTTGTTTTGATCTTTTTAAAAGAAAGTAACCAATCGTGTAAAAGTTTACATAATGGCCTTTTCTTTTAACCAATAAGAGAATGCGTAACAGTTTGGGTTGAATGCCCTTTTAGCGAGGCATTTTGAAACCAACAAACTGATTCCTTTTGTGATAGGCATAAGATGTAATAAATTTCAGTCGAAAATTATATAAATTGACCAGATAACGTCGTAACAGTCATGTGATTCTCTCTCTCTCTCTCTCTCTCTCTCATATAGGTAACACTGTAATAGTAAATTGAAACCTCACCCACAAATTAAAAAGTCTAAATTAATAAAAGCTTTTAGGAAAAGCAGTGCGTGTTCATTTTTCCTCAGCCACGCTGTGTTTCGGCCCACAAATGGCATTATTATGTGTTAAGCAATGTTTTTTTAAACTGTTCCGCGGAACCCTGAGGTTCCACGAGAGGTCTTCAGGGGTTCCCCGAAAAATATTTGGTAATGTCGGAAATTTCAGTTTTCGAACCACCCGAGTTATGAAACGAAAATTTGATTATTTTAAATATTTCTTTTTATTTTGCATGATTGACCGTTACCTTAAAAACTAACAAAGCCTGACCACCTCGTTTGTTTAGCTGTCTTTTCCCATAAAAAATAAGCAGAATATCAAAAAAACGTGTCTGGCTCAACTAAACTGAGGCGGTCTAGCCTTATATTACAAACCAATAGAGACTGAGAGTTTATTAGAACTGCATGCAAAATTAAGACTTTTCATAGCGGGGTTTCGAGACGTGGCTTGAAATTTTGAAGTGGTTCTTTGGTCTGAAAAGTTTGAAAACCACTGACCAGTATAGAGAATACCCGAAAATAAGTAGGACAGTAATTTTAATTAACATATAAAAAAAAAAAGAATATTACAGAAGTAAACAACTTATTGGGACCTTTTCCAGTTTGTGTACCGTTTTTCATATAATTTATTTTTGAGAATATTTTTGTTAAAACTAACGAAAATATCACGACTTAACCTAACCAATTATCAAGGGCGTACAGTTGATCTATTACACTGGTCAACACTCATTTTATTGCCAATCATATTAGAGTGATTTTGGGGTAACTTTGTGGTGCTGATTCCGAATATGACATCGGTTTTGCTAGATTGGCTCTAATTTATGAGATAATTGGTACCCCATTGAAACACGTAAAAATGCAAAAAAATTAATGTTCAGGCGGAGCCTACTTACAAATCGCATTGAAATTGTCTCAAATCATACAAAAGTAAACACATGAAATACATAATGGCATTTTAATCGGTCTCACCATCTAGAATGTTCCGGTAGTTTCCCATATGCACGCGTTATGGTTACGTTTCCTATTAATTGAGGGTATTCATTATCTCAAGAACTAGAGCCAAATCGGAAAAACTACTTTCATTTTGGAATTCAGCAACCCCAAAATACCCTAAATTCGTACGAATTTCCTTGGTAACGAAAAAAAAGTTTTTTTGTTGACCTGTGTTATTAATTATAACATTGTTTGTTTCTGGAATAGTATTTACTATTTACTAATAGATCAACTGTACGCTCTTGATAATTGGTTAGGTTAAGTCGTGATATTTTCGTTAGTTTTAACAAAAATATTCTCAAAAATAAATTATATGAAAAACGGTACACAAACTGGAAAAGGTCCATTTATTGTTTTAGTTTATCGTGTTGTTTCAGTTTCTCGGGTATTAGCACAACCAACCAATTATTCATATTCCTCTTTGTTTACGATAGTGTTTTTAAGATATGTATTTAATTTCCTCGTAAGGAAAGTGTATTAATGATTAAATTGTAAATATAATGTCGCACTGTGCACTGTAATCTTACTTTATATTAACTAATAAAATTATAATAATATTACACCATAAATATAACTTATTTCACTATTATCATGAAAGAGTTGTCAAATTTAATGAGGTATTGATTACTTCCGCATTTCGTATATTTTTTTCTTTTCGTCAGAGGTTGGTCTTTTTGTTACAATATATAATTGGTTATGTACGTACGCTGTTACCTTTACTTTAATCTATTATTCTCTTTCACCTTTTAATAGAGTTAAAAAAATATTACCATTTGAAAAATGAAAAGATAAAAAAAAATATATATACCATAGGAAATGGCGACTGAACGATAGTTTTCGTGAGAATTTCAAATAGTTTCGTTCATTTTTCACATTCCTTAAAGCTCGGTCAGGTATTGAAGAACTTCACAATTGAATTGTTTTTTTTATACGAAGGTTGACCGCCATCACGTGCAGATGTTATGGATAGGTTTGGTGTTCTCTTTTGGATTTTCAATTTTTTTCGCTTGGATGAATTTTTTCTTTATAAATAATAAATAAAACCTATCGTAACGAGTTTAAAGTCAGCTGTCAGTCAATTAGTTTTGAGGTACGAAGCTAGTTAATTAATTAAGGTAAGTTACCAATGTATTTTTTGGCGGGGTGTAAATATAAAGTTTCGCGGAGACCACTGATTTTGACAAAGTCGAAATTTCTTATAAAGATCGTGATTGGTTGACGTTGGTCACGTGGGAAATAAGTAACTAATCTAAAACGACCACTTGGCACCTAACCTAGTGTAATCTGGTCTCCGTGAAACTTATTATTAGCTATTTTTTGAGGTATTGTTTATTTAAAAAATCCAGTGTTGTATTTTTTAAAAACACTTCATTGTCAGGGCCAACGTATCTTGTTAAATTTAATTTCGTAACTTAAATGCTTTAGTTTAACAGATTTGTTCTGAACAAGTTTCGGCACACCAGATTTTAGTGATTCACCCATTTCATCCATCAGATCAATCAGGGTGAGTCTTACGTTTGGGTTAGGTTACACTAAGTTAGATGGTCATTTTAGGTTGGTTAGTTATTTCCCACGTGACCAACTTTCGGTCACTAGAGTTCTTTGTAAACTTGATATTTACCGCGTGTTTATAGCCCCACCCTCCACCCCTTTGCATATTAATATTTTTTATGGAAATATAATTGGTTATAAATGCAAAAAACTTCACTTTTTTCTACGTGAAGGTCAAAATATGAAAATAAAAACCCACTCTAATAGACAGAGTTTATTTCCACGACAGTTTCGACGCCCACTGGCATCCTCCTCGGGTGGATACAGAAACATGCCAGTGGGCGTCGAAACTGTCGTGGAAATAAACTCTGTCTATTAGAGTGGGTTTTTTATTTTCATATAATTGGTTAATTTTTAGTTTGGAGGCGTCCTCTTAATACGTAACGCATGTCTAAATATTATATCATTGGATAGGCAATAGTTCATTTATGAAGAGTGTCGGGTGGAAATTTTATAATTTTGTGTATCTTATAAATAAAAGAATATATTTTGATATATTTTTGGCACCCATCGTCTGTATCAGGAGCAAATATAAGCTTTTAGGTTTCCGTTTCCAACTTATCTAGATAGATCGAATAATGTCCGGGTTAGGTCGACTGATGCCTAGGTTAGGTTCTTTTTCAGAGTGTAGGACAAAAGCCTCCTAGGACATTGGCCTCCGAACAGTCCTGCTTTAGGATCTTTTCCGTTTGGGGGCTAGCAGTGAATTTTAATGAAAATCGGTAGACTAATGTAGTTTTGGTCACTGATTTCAAAAATAACTCTTTTTTTTGGAGAAATGAAAAACAAACATGTTAGCGCACTTTAAATAATTAGTGTGTTTTTAACGAAAATATCATGACAACCTAACCAATCGTCAAGGGCATTCAAGTGACCTAACCGGGGCATTCAAGTGACCTAACCGGGGCATTCAAGTGACCTAACCGGGCATTCAAACAAAAGCCCCCTAGGAAAAATAATAATAATTTTTTAATCGTTATTTTTATTCTTTATTATTATCATAAAAATGAACATTATAAAAAGAACATCATACCATATCTAGGGAAAATCAAACAAATAAAGCACAATATTAAAAAGTTCATTAAGACTTGCCCTGACTTGCCCACCCAGCAATTTGTCTTAGGAGGCTTTTCTCCGGACCCGTCTTTTTCCACCTCACAACGTTCATAAATAAATTATTTCCAATCGAATGGTGTAACTTTTATGCATGTACAATACAAATTTGAAGGACGCTTCTGAACTAGGAATTTACTCACCTGAATGTCGAAAAAAATAACTATATGGCCGTAATCTACATAACAATGTAACACTTTTTTCAAGAGTGGTTTTTTGTGCAAATACGTTAGAAGCAAGTTATTGCAGGTGATGACAGTTCCTTAAAAGGAAGATCTTGACAAGTAAGACTGAACGTGTACAGTAATTTTCCTAAGAATAAGCGTCGCTAAGCCTACACTAATAATGTACTTATTTAGACGTGTTTTCTTCAGGTATTGTAGATTCCAAATTTTTAACTCCGTGTTATTTGAAAATATCGAAAGCACAAATAAAAAGTTTCATATTGTACATAGGCCTAGCTTACGGTGGGCTTATACAGTAGGTGAGTCTGAATTAGCTGACCCTTGTACACAGTGATTTATATTGGGGTCTTGAACGTAAGTGAGCCTTTCTCAAGGAATAGTAAGCATCAGGATAAAAAAAATGTGGTATATCATCGTATACAGGGTGTTTCAGGAGGAAAGGTCAATACTTCGGGAGGTGATAGTATCGGTCATTGTGAGAAAAAAAGTTCATATGAACATGTCTAATTCTGAATGGTTACGGAGATAGAGCTGTTTGAATCTACAAATACAAAAGCATTGTTAATGGTAATCAAGAAAGAGAAACCAATTACTGTTTCTAACCTTTAATGTTTAAACATTGGCATTTTGAATGATATCAGATACAGAAATGACAAATTTGTTACAGTTTACAATACGTTTTTGAAAATCCCACCGTCAACCTCAATGCACTTTGCAACTCGTGCGCGAAGATCGCGTGTTGTTCGTCTGAGTTGATCTTGACGTTCCTTTATGCGGGCAGCAGCATCCAAAATGCGCGCGAGCAATTCGTCTCGTGTATCCACCTTTCTTTTGTAAACTTCACTTTTCATTCACCCCCACAAATAATAATCTAACGGGGAGAGGTCTGGAGACTTTGGTGGCCATTGAATGGGACCACCGCGGGGGGAGGAAGAGCTGCGCGCGCATCAGATTCAAACAGCTCTATCTCCGTAACCATTCAGAATTAGACATGTTCATATGAACTTTTTTTTCTCACAATGACCGACACTATCACCTCCCGAAGTATTGACCTTTCCTCCTGAAACACCCTGTATAGGCTACGTTTAGAACTCGTACCTACTTGTATAAAAGACTAAATGGTAACCTACACAGAGGTTATCATTTAGTAAAAAATAAAAGAAAAAATTTTACATTAATTTCGAGAAGTGTTATTATTCGGCAAATCCCACATTAGTTCCTCTGAGTAATTACACTCAATACCTGCATAATTTTATACTTATTAGAAGATAGATAACCAAATGAAAAAGTGTTACTAAATATATATCAGTCTTTAAAAGTTTAAAACGTACATGAAGTGGGTTAGAATTCAGGGCTTCTCAAACTTTTTTCACTTGCGACCCCTTTGGATCAGACAAATTTTTTCGCGACCCTTCACTCAATGTCATAAAAGCAATAGGTACTAACACTGTATATTTATGAAAAAAATAATATTTTCAAATGTTTCTGCGACCCCCAATAATATTTACGCGACCCCTAGTTTGAGAAGCGTGGGGTTAGATTACACTTAAGTTTTAGGCCTTTATTTTATAATATGAAAGGGTTGCCATATATATATTTTCTTATTTGGAAAATGTGCAAGGTACAAGCAGACGTTTCGGAAATATCGTACATTTTCATCTTCATTGCTATAAAAATTTAATTAAAAGATCCAAATTTAATTTTACATTGTTAAAAATTGTATACTTTGTTTAAAAAACAAAAAATTAAATGCTTAAAAAATTCTTTTTATAGTTTTTGTATTTCGCTATTTTGAAATATGAATATCTATCTAGATTGACGCAACGATAACATTCTAAGTTTTTATTGTCTTAACAATTTTTAACAATGAATTTTTAATCTTTATAGCAATGAAGATGAAAATATATTTCTGAAACGTCTGCTGGACCTTGCACATTTTCCAAATAAGAATGTTATATACCAGTTTTTTTTTTGTTCAGCCTATATACAGTATATCGGGTGGCTAAAAAAAAAAAAAAGCCTTGAGATTTGAACATCAATAGCTTCAAAAATATACAGTTCACACTTCCAAAATTTACACAACTTTTACCTCAATCTATTGATAAGCCATCATAAAACTTTCAGACCTCTACATAAAATACTTTTTCCACAGCTGAGGGAACAATGAGGTATGGTGAAAAAAATGAATATCCTAAATCCTAAATGTGTATAGCTGTACCTGGCAACTATTCTAAGACTTGTAGTAGTTTCCTTAGTGGCTTAGCCTATGGATAATCTGCTAGTCTGAAAAACGTCAGATGATGTAGGCTACGTCCATCTTAAATACTGTTTTTTAAACTTGCCCTTCAAATTATGGTTCTAACTAACGTTGAAAAAGCGGTGATTGAAAAGTGTTTCTTGGAAAAAAGATGGACTGGGGCAAGAATTTTGGGGGAATTTCTAGGAATAACTTGTAATGTTACGTCTGTGAATAAAATAATTAAAAAACTTAAAGCAACCGGTTCGACGGCACGGAAGCGTGGAAGTGGTCGGCCTAAAACAGTTTACACTCAAGACAATATAGCAATGATCGAAATAAGCCTATCTCAAGAGGATCGACCTGGGTCACACTCCTCTCAGAGGAAAATTGCAAGAAAGTTAGGTATCAGTCGAAGTTCCATACAAAAAATGCAGAGAACGGTAGGACTTAAAGCATTTAAAAGGATCCGTGTTTCAAGACGTGACAGCAATGTAAGAGCTAAATGAAAAATTCGTTGTAGAAAATTGCTTGATAGATTTTCGTTCAATGATGTTAAAAAAATAGTTTTTACAGATGAAAAAGATTTCACCATCGAGATTGCTCGAAACTCCCGGAACGATGTTTATGGTCAGCGTAAGAAAGACATTCCTCCATCGAGACTTTACCACCAGACAAATCGGTTTTCCAAAAAAATTATGGTATTAGCAGGTGTATCGTGGAATGGAAAGATGAAAATTCATTTCAGTTCAGAAAATAAAAAAATTAATTCAGAAACCTATGTAAGTCTCTCAGAGGAGAATCTTTTGCCTGATTGTCGGCGTCTGTATTACGGAAACGATTTCATACTCCAACGACCGGCCCCAACAATCACCTGATTGCAATCCCATGGATTATTGCATATGGAACACACTAGCAGAGAACATTTATGAAGGCCAAACAGAAAAGTTTACAGAAATGCAATTAAAGAAAAAAATACTCGAATGTTGGGACAAAATAACATTAACAGAAATCAGAAAATGTATCATGTCGGAAGAAAAGGTTAAGATTAGTTTGTAAGCAGGACGGCGGACATAGTGATCATATTTGTTGATAAGATGTGAATAATAAAATTTTTTCAGTTTGATATTCGTTTTTTTTACCATACCTCATTGTTCCCTCAGTTGTGGAAAAAGTATATTATGTAGAGGTCTGAAATTTTTATTGCGGCTTATCAATAAATTGAGGTAAAAGTTTTGTAAATTTTGGAAGTGTGAACTGCATATTTTTGGAAGTTATTGATGTTCAAATTTCAAGGTTTATTTTTTTTTGGGGGGGGGGGGGGGGGGGGGGGACACCCGATATATACGTATATAATTTTTTTTCTGCCAGAACACACCGGTATCTTTTAATGAACTGACAGTGAAAATAAACAAAGATAATACACAGAAATCACTTCTGATAAAAAGTAATGTTTTTTACTCCCCCAGCAATCTTGAAAGAATAACTTGTCAAATACTATTTGACAAAAGTAACCAGTGTTTGGGTCCACGGGTGTGGTGGTGAGAGGTTGATAGAGGTTTCGCATTCCCAATGATGATTCCTGTCTCAATCAACCACATTCTGAGTAGACAAGCGTACAGGAGGTAAATATGACGCTCAGTGCATATCATTTTAGGGTGGGTACATGTGTATACATTTCTATGGGTGCGTGAGTGCTTGTGTCCGTGCTCTGGCTAGCATTCACGCAAACTAGTGCGATTGGCCTTGTTTCACTTTTTTTTAATATTTCTAACGGATAACCGTCGCTTTAGGTGAGTCTACCGTTGTGCATAACGTTTGTCCTAGTAATCAAGTTTGACCGAGTGAATTCGGGTTGTCTCGTCTGTTTTGTTTGTAGACTACACAATTTACGAGGCTTAATATCATTTTCCACATTTAGTGCATGAAATGAGTTATCATGCGCTCTTGGTGATTCTTCGGCATTCCCCAGCCACTGTTCGAGTTGAGATATGAAGCTCTGGCTATATTTGACAAATTGACGATGATGTCAACGTGAAAGTTGTCGAGATTTGCGTGTCCGCTTATGCGTGGCGGCCAACTTAAATCTGTCGTGGTCACGTCCAGTCTATTGATGTCATTTCATGTCATGGAGGTGATGCCAGAAAAAGTTGGCATTTTTGCCAACGAAAAAAAATCGGCGTCCTCCTCAAATAGAGAATTTGTTTGGCGATCTTATGAAATGGGACGATCCACTGGCACATTTTATCATAATTCATTCCTCATCAGAAAGATATAATTTACAATAATTTACTATAAAGTAATTTTACAACATTTTACAGATTTACAGTAATGGCAGCAAGCTGAAGATTGGCAGTTGTAAATGTAATTTTAGTTATCTTATTAATAAACAAGTCTTTTTTTTCTGGGTTTCGTTGGACGGTAGGCTAAAAATTGGCTGTTCATTATTTAAATCTACTGTATTGTCAAGTCAGTGTTTTGGATTCGTTGAATACTGAAAGAATTATAGATGAGCTGTTATTCTAATAAATTGATGATGATAATTGAACGTTAAACTTATTACCGAATGTGCTTGTAGGTTGGGATCAGAACCGCATCCCAATCCAACCAGCCCCCCCCCAACACACACACACATACACTAGCCTAGCGGATTTACGATGGGAGGCCCCGCTTTGGTCAATTTGGCGCCCCTTTTTTGTTAGTTTGGTGCCCCTTTTGGTCAATCTTGGCGCCCCTTTCAAATGCTTTTTTTTTTATAACAATTTTTTAAATTTCTAAACTCAAAAAAGTACATACTTTTATAAATTATAAAAATATCACCACCATCCTTGTAAATATCTGACAACTTACCTTTCAGCTTTATTTTTAGAAACTGTGTATAAAATAATAATTCCCTTCGTATACTCGATTAAATTATGCTTTCCAGCTTTACATATTCATTTATTAATGGTTGTAAGCACTTGTAGACACAAGGTTAATGGCTTGTAAACCCTTTGCCTATTATTCACATTCACGATCTTCCTCTCTAAATGACTGATTCAGGTAATACTTTGAACAGATGGATTAGATAACGTCAATCAAATTAGTTCCATTATTTACTACCAGAAACCTGGTCTTTAACTACATTTTAGTAAACGCTAAAAATTTGTCTGCTCGTGCTTAAAGGGTTAACATGTGTATTTTTAATTCCAATGTATGTAATTATATTTATATATAATTAAACATTATTTTGGCGCAATTTTTACATTTGTAAAGGTCCGCCCCCCCCCCCCCCCCCCCCCCCCTTTTGAAAATCCTAGAGCCGCTACTGAGCCCCCCTAAACAAAAACCCTAGATTCGCCACTGAAAATAACATTCCCAACATTATTATTATTATTATTATTATTATATATATATATATATATATATACATACATATACACATACGTATACACACGGGCAGTCCTCAGATAACGATGATTCAGATAGACATTTTTGCAATAACGACGTTTATACATTATAACCTCTAACCCAGATACCGATGCCCATTCCTCGCAATACCTACATTTGGGGAATTTTGTCGGAGTAAGTAGCAGCACCATACGTAAATTTCGGCAACTTCTGTTGGCAACAACGAGTCTAGAACGTTCAGTTGAGCCAATCTGCCAGCGTCGCCATTTTGGAAGCGTTATTCCAGCGTTTACATAATAAACATTTGTTTTTGTGTTTTTATAATAAATATTGACTTGTGATTAATATCATTGCACAAAGAAGGAGAATCAGTGATGGAGAAAGTGTGGAGAAAAGGCAAAGGTGCAGTTTTGAGTTTAAAATGGATATTATAAAGCGTGGTGACTCGGGTGAAATCGTTAGCGTCGATAGCGAGGTAGCTAAACTTGAATCGTTCGACAGTGGCTAGAAAAATACTTGAACATGTAAAGAATGCTGGGAATTTAAAAGCGAAAGTGTTTTCAAAGAAACATAATGTTGTGACGGATGAAATGGGAAGACTTTTGCAAATCTGGATAGAGGATTAGGCTCAGAAACGAATTCCTGAGAGCCTCGCAATAATTTAGGCTAAGGCTAAATCTCTCTCTGAGGATTTGAAGCAACGTATGGGGGGGAAAGTGCTTCTGATGCGTTTGAATTACTTTAGACCGCTTCTTTAAGAAAGTTGATATGGCCTACAGTGAAAGATGAAGAGCCTTCTACATCTGCAGAGCTAAAGAAGATTTAAGGCAAGAAATTATAATTAGAATAATATTTAATCTAGATTAAATATTATTTTCTTGGTAATCCTTTACAATATAGTTCAAAATTATTTAAAAAATTAACGAGTTTAACATTTATTAAATGTGTGTTAAATTTAAGTCGTGATATTTTCGTTAGTTTTAACGAAAATATCACGACTTAACCAGTCGCAGGGACGTTGCCAGGAATGTCCCGAGAGGTGGGCGAACTTGAGCTACGTTCGTCAGGTTTCGTGGTGAATCGGGCGAGCCCATACAGTTAGGGGGTCTGGGGAAGAGCTGGAAGCTTTCCCAGCGGGGTCCGGGGCAGAGCCCCGTAAGCCAGCGCATTTTAAGCTTGCTTTGTGTAAAAACGCTGAAAATGTCAGTGCAACTGCCATTTTTGAACAGCCACTATAGGGCCTACAGCCATCCAATTGAATATGTACCCTTTCCAACAAAAGTTTGGATAGTGGTGCAATCTAAGCTATATTATGTTGCAATTACTTGTATTTTCTGAAATTTGAAATCGGGTATTGATCCTACAGTTTTCATATTTTACAAAGAAAGTAACTATTTTATTCACACATTTGTCGATTTCATGCATACAATTATTTAGTGTATACACGTTTAACAGTATAACATATCTATGAATAACGAAATCATTAGAAGAGATCCAAATGAAACTCGCGTATAAGGCAAATCAAACGGATGCAGAAACAGCTAGATCAATTGAGACAGAAGAAACGCACATCTGTTTAACATATATAAAATTTCAAACAGGATAATCGCATGGAAAAATAATTTAGGGGCTACTTGACAAAAAAATGTGTACCTTATCAAATACGCAATTACTTTACTAAATCAAAATCGAATACTTTAGTAAATACGCAATTTACATATAGGTACACCATAAAATCACATTACCGGCCACCGTCCGCCGTTTTATTCCAGTAACAAATTGAGTCGTCTCGCTTTTTTTCTCGCAAATCTATCCATTATTTCGAACTAATTCTTGTAACAGCAGTTACAAAAATAACTCTTGTCATGCTCCAAAATGTGTTCCGCAAGGCTGCTGACAGATTCGAACTCTGTAGATATACTGATGGTGCTCATGTAGAATCATATGCTTAAGTATTCATTAAATGTATGCCTTCTATTATATTGTTGTTGAATTTTGCCCTTTTTGCCACGTTTTCACTGAAATAGATAGGGACTTTATAACACACACACACACACACACACACCTTCCATTATATACAGGGTGTACATAAAGTCAGGATCTATTTTTGTGAAGCACTTGGAAATTATATGGAATTCAATCATAAAATGATAGTGGTAACATTTATTAAATAATTAAGAGTAGGATTCGACGTGACGCCCATCAGTATCCCTGCACAGCTCAAATCGTTCTGGAGCATTTGCGGGGTTATGTTATCTGGAGCAGTTCGTGTACGTAAGTTTTCAAGACTCGTAATCTTCGTCTGATAGACGTGCGATTTGATAAAGCCCCATACAAAGAAATCTAAAGGGGTTAAATCTGGTGATCTCGCTGGCCAAAGTCTGTTGCTTCCGCGTCCGATCCAGCGATTTGGAAAACGTCCATTTAGATAATCCTGAACAATTTTGGCATAGTGACAAGGAGCACCATCATGTTGATAGACGACGGTACTAACAATCCTATCCCCGTCGTCTGTCAACATGATGGTGCTCCTTGTCACTATGCCAAAATTGTTCAGGATTATCTAAATGGACGTTTTCCAAATCGCTGGATCGAACGCGGAAGCAACAAAAGACCTTGGCCAGCGAGATCACCAGATTTAACCCCTTTAGATTTCTTTGCATGGGGCTTTATCAAATCGCACGTCTATCAGACGAAGATTACGGGTCTTGAAAACTTACGTATACGAACTGCTGCAGATAAAATAACCCCGCAAATGCTCCAGAATGTGTTTAGAAATGCTGCGGAACGATTTGAGCTGTGCAGGGATACTGATGGGCGTCACGTCGAATCCTACTCTTAATTATTTAATAAATGTTACCACTTTATCATTTTATGATTGAATTCCATATAATTTCCAAGTGCTTCACAAAAATAGATCCTGACTTTATGTACACCCTGTATAGATACCAAATTGTTAAATGTTATAGTTTGGCGAACCTTGGTTGTAATTACCACAGATTTTTTCCTGGACTTTCCAAGTGGGGGTGGGGGGGCGACCGCCTCCATCGTTCCCCCCCCCTTTGCTACGTCCCTGACCAGTCGTCAAGGGCGTACAGTTGACCTAAGCGGGCATTCAATAATTTTACCGTAGGTTTCGATATATATATATATATATATATATATATATATATATATATATATATATACCTTTTCAAATGTTCCGCGCGATGATTCCTCATTTCACCCCTCCTCTCGAGTTGGCCTGGTGAAGTAGTGAGTTGGTTTCTTGTACTCTCCACCTCACATAGCCAGGTACGCCCGGCTCATCGGGGATTGTTCTGAGCCAGGCGTCTAATCTTCTTTTGAAAATGTCCACTGCAACACCATTCGTGTTTCTTAGGTCCTCTCACAACAAAACTATTTTCTTTCAGGGTTAAGGATGTTCCCTGTCTAGCCTTTAATTTGGGAACACGACAGTCTTCCTTTTCTACTTTCCACTGTTGTTTGGGGAGTCACAGGGTTCAGAGTAAGATTAGGGACTAGTTTCTCCATTATTTTCCAAGTGTAAATAATGGTGTATCTATCTCTCCTCCTTTCCAGTGGATATACAGTAGGTTTAATTCGTGTAACCTTTCCCAGTAATTTAGTTCTTTGCACCCCTTGATCTTGGCTGTGAAGCTTCTCTGAATCCCTTCTAGTTGTCTAATGTCTTTTTTTATATGGGCATGTTAGAACCGAGCAGTATTCCAATTTGGGTATGATCAGTGTTTTCAGTAGAGGAATCATTATATTCCTATCCCTTCGTTTAAAGGTTCTCAGTATCTGCCCAGTTATTCTCTTTGCTCTGTTTACTGCGGTCTTATTTTGTGCTTCAAATTTCGCATCATCAGTCATTACAACCCCATATATATATATATATATATTATATATATATATATATATATATATATATATATATAAAGAACGACGCTTGTGTAGAAGAGTGTTCCGAACAAGATGATGAGGGAGAACGAGCAAATGAAAAATGAGGTACCTCCCAGGAATCGAACCCGAGATCATCCATTTGCCGGTCGGATATGTTAAACCACTACACCAAGGACCCCGATTAGTCAGTACTCGTAATTCTCCTACATACATTAATTATACTGTGTGTTGTTTGCAGTTAAAATTTTTTTATATATATAAAAGGTACAGTACTGGCCCCACTCCTGTTCATTATCATGCTAACAGACATAGACAGTGGCGTGAACAGCAACAGTATAGTAACATCCTTTGCGAACGATACAAAGATTAGCAGAAAAATCAGTGATGCAAATGAAGTGGAGGCCTTGCAGAGGGACACGAATAAAATATACACATGGTCAGAAGACAACAATATGTCATTTAACACAGAAATTTCAGCTCTTGAGATATGGTAGAAATGAGGAACTTAAACAGACTGCATATTATGCTCCAGATAGACAGGAAATTCAGAGAAGCACGAAAGCGGTCGACTTGGGGGGTGGGGTGTAATAATGACCGACGATGCCAAGTTCGAGACAAAATCTGATAGTAATAAACAAAGCAAAAAGATTCGCGGGACAGGTACTAAGAACGTTCAAAAGGAGGAAGGAGACTAATGATTCCCTTGCTGAGAACACTGATCATACGAAAACTTGAATAATGCTCAGTTTTGACGTCCCCATATAAAAGAAGAAATTAATAAACTTTAAGAAACGCGCGCACATTTCATTTCCGCGCGCACATTTCATTTCACAGCCAAGATTGATGGTTGCAAAGAACTCAACTACTGGGAAAGACAACGTAAATTAAATCTGTACTCCCTGGAAAGAAGAAAAGAGGTACACCATAATCTACATATGGAAAATGATCGAAAAACTGGTACCAAACTTAAAACTAAACCCAATTACCATCCAAACAACAATGGAAAATAGGAAAGGCAGAATGTGTAGTGTTCCCAAATTAAAGGCCTGACGAGGGATCTCTTCAACACTGAAGTAAAATAGCTTGGTTGTCAGGGGGCCAAGACTTTTTAACCAGCTTCCAAAAGACCTCAGAAACGTTACAGGGGTCAAAGTTGAAGTCTTCAAGAGAAGACGATGCCTGGCTCAGGACGGTACCAGATGAGCCGGGTGTACCTGGTTATGTGCGGTGGAAAGCGCAAGAAAGCAACTCGCTTCTCCACCAAGCCAGGCCTAGAGGCGGGGCCACCAGCTTGCATTTTGTGTGAAGAGACCAACACAGAACATCAACGTTATATATATATATATATATATATATATATATATATATATATATATATATATATATATATATATATATATATCCCTTTGCTTTGTCCGGAGCTATAGGGCGCGTCCCTCTGTGGCGAATGTGGGAATACACCTTTCTTCGGTGTAAGGGCTTTCTCTGCCCTCGTGGACCATTGGGCCCGTTTGGGGACCCGGCTGTTCTCCTGCTTCTTTTTCTTTCTTTCTCCTTTAACCCATTCTTTCTGGCTTCTCCCTGGTTTTTTTTTTTTTTTTTTTTTTTGCGTTGTTCTTTGGACCTTGATTTTGACCCTTTCCTTGGCCCTTGGGTGTGGGAGGTGGTTGCCCTGCACCCTTGTCGCTTTCCAACCAAACCCAAACCCTGTCCCTGCCACTTTTCACCGCGCGTTGGATGAGAGTGGCCGCCTTTCAGGCACAGGGACACGGTGCGGGTGTATCTTCCCCTGCGTGACATCCATCGGCGGTGGGACCAAGTGTGCCCACACTTCGCCTTTCCCTTGTTGGAGTCGGTGGTGGCTGGATGCGCGCGGGGGATGTTCTTTTTTGTTTAGCTATGGACACTTCTCCCCCCCCGGCTTACGACTACTGCTTCTCATTCCCGGACTACTCTTTCTCTCAACACTCGGGTGGTGGGCAACCAGGCCCTCGAGTCCTTTACCACTGGAAGACCGCAACCTAATGGGGTTGACCCCCCTGTGGAAGCGGAACACTTGCACTCTCCTTTTCCGTTGCCGACCCCAGTCCGTCCCTCGATTACGCCCTTGGACCTACTCTCTCTAGAGCAGGGGCCTCGCCCCAGCCCACTTCAGCCACCTTCGGGCAAGTCAAGTTCCACCGAGGACTTGCCCCCACAACCCGGCTTCTTGCTCTCCCCATATGCCCCCCTCACCCGCCGCCAGCCCACCTCCCCGCGGAGAGAGCCTCGCGGCGGACGGGGGAGCCGGCATTCACGGCCGTCCTACCGACCGTTGAATATTCCAGTACATTTCGACTCTACAGCCTCCCTCTCCCTTCCAAGTATCCACAAATTCCTGGTGATTCGGCCTACATCTGGGTCCCTCCCGAACAACTCTGAACGGACGTTCCAGGCGATCCGAACCCACAGCAACTCCAGCCGCTATGACGTACGCCCACAGAGGGATGGCTCCCTCCTCGTAAAATCACGCTCAGCCGCAGAGGGATGGCTCCCTCCTCGTAAAATCACGCTCAGCCGCAGAGACGAAAGCCCTACTCTCCATCACTGAGGTCCTTGGATGCTCGGTGTCCGTTTCCCCACACCCTCGCCTGAACCAGAGTCAGGGCACTATTTACGCCACCCGCCTACTGTCGGTCGCAGAGAACGAGCTCCTGGAGGATCTCGCACCCCAAGGAGTTATTAAGATCTATCGTTTCACATCCCGACAGGGAGGCACCCCCTCCCCCACCCCACGTCTGCTCCTTACTTTTAACTCACTAATCCCCCCTGACCGTATTGTATGGGGTATGGGAGACCGCGCCTCATGCGAGTTTTCTATCCGCCCATACGTCCCAGACCCGACCCGTTGCTTCAAATGCAATAAATTCGGACACGTCAGCTCCGCTTGTCGACAGCCGCATCCATTATGTGTCCACTGTGGACGACTCGCCCACCCGGACAGGTGCCCCAACACACCCAAATGCTCGAACTGTGAAGGCGCACATCCCTCTTCATCCCGAGAATGCCTTTTCTTCAGGTTCGAGAAGGAGGTCCGATGCCTACAGGTGACGGACTTCCTTAGCCCC
This sequence comes from Bathynomus jamesi, assembly GCA_023014485.1. NCBI lineage: Eukaryota > Metazoa > Arthropoda > Malacostraca > Isopoda > Cirolanidae > Bathynomus > Bathynomus jamesi. The sequence continues at coordinate 943,253 of JAJOZX010000946.1, forward strand.
CGTGAGGCACGCGACAGGGTGCGGAGTCGGGAGGTGAGGCCGGGGGTGTCCTATGCCGCTGCTCTCGGCTCTATCATCTCGGCACGCCGCCCTGGCCTGCCGTCGAAACCCCCCCCCAGCCACTGCTTCCTGTTCCCCACATAGCAAATCCTCGCAGGACCCGACGGTCCCCTGTCCCCCCACCGTTCCTCTTCTTCCCTCACCTCACCTGCCACGAATCCCCCAGGAGTCTGGTACCAGGGTTTCCAGGTCCCAGCCACCTCAAACCCTGCCTTCCCAGTACTCCCTGTACACGCCCGAACCTGCCGCCCGGAGCAAGCCGTCGAGGCGGAGACGCCGGAGCGTGTCACCAGACCCTCCGGCCTCCCAACGTCTCTCTCCCTCTTCCCCTAAGACCAAGAAGACGGCTCGGACCCTTACACCGCCCACCACGCCCACTATGTCCATCTCTCCCCATCGTAGGAGTCCCACCGTTCTACCCCCACAGACTCTGACAATAGTGGCCGAAATCCACGACCCGCCCTGTACGACGAGACCCAGCCCAGTGGATCCAGTGGATGCGGCTCTGGCGCGGCTGCACAGTGTGACCGAGGGAAGCTCGGCTGCGCCCACGCCCATGAGTCTCCTGGATCTGCCCTTGCCTTCTGGTGCCACTTTCTCCACCCCTCCACGAGACCACTCTGGTTCACCTCCTTCCACCCCCATCGTACCTACCCCCCAACATCCCCGACCCCCCCCTTATCAGCTACCCTGAGTACGCCCTCCCTCCCACCCGCCCGGTCTTTTTGGTACCCCCTGTCACCACCTAGGGTCCGCCGTGAGACCCCGGACAGGCGGGGTAGCGCCCCTTTTAGGGTTAACCTGCCCCCCCCCCCTGGCCCGACCATAGAAGCCCGACAAGGCACTTCCGACCCGCTCAGCCCACGATGTTCCTCTGCCTGCCGTGATCCACGCCTCCGGTCTCGCTCGGCCGACTCGACCCCGCAACCTCCGCAGGGTTCGACAGGCCGACCGATTCCTTCCCTGGTGAACGGTAGATAGCCAGCCATGCTCCCGACCCAGCCTTCAGTTTCGCGAACTCCAGATCCCCCTTCACACTCCAACTCCTAGCGCCTATACCTTTACCCATCCCCCTTCATCAACTAATGGATCCCCCGAAAACCACGATAGTCCACTGGAACTGTCGAGGAATCTATGCAAACAATGAAGGCCTTAACTCCTTGATTGCCACTTCCCGTCCGGTGTGTGTCTGTCTCCAGGAGCTAATCCTGGGGACCAGGTCCATGCCCTGCCCCACTGGTTATTCCTGCGACGCCACCCCGCCTCCTACCTGCACTCGAAGGGGAGCTGCCATCCTCGTCCACCACGCAGTCCCCTTCTACAATCTCTCCATCCGGTCCCCGCTACAGGTGACTGCCGTCCGGCTCTCCCTGGATAGACAGTACACCATTTGTTCAATCTACCTTCCCCCCCACGCTCAAGTCTCCCGCGACGACCTGGTGGAAGTCGTGGAACAACTCCCCAGGCCCTTCCTACTACTGGGCGATTTCAATAGTCGTCACCCCTTGTGGGGCGACACACACACCACCTATATGGCCCCAACCCTGATATCCGTCATGACCGAGCTCTCCTTCGAGTGCCTCAACGATGGCTCTCCAACATTCTACCATGCCACCACCTGCACTCCATCCTGTATAGACCTGTCCCTCGTATCAACTGATGCCCTCCTAGACTTCACGTGGCAAGTCCTCCAAGAGGACTATGGCAGTGACCATCTCCCCATTCTACTCACCCTCAATCGACCCGACCAGACCGTACGGGTACCGGTAAGGTGGGTTACCACCCACGCGAATTGGGCCCGCTTCCGCGACAACACCTATACCACACTTACAACTGCCCACTTCCCATCCATCGACGGGTGCGTCGCATACTTCGAGTCCGTCGTTCTAACGGCCGCAAGCACAAGCGTACCACAATCCTCCGCCTACCCCCGCGCCCGACGGGTTCCTTGGTGGACCCCGGAGTGCGCGGAGGCCGTGCGCGCCAAGAAGAAGGCAACTCGGCGCTTTTACCGGACGCGACTCCCCATCCATCGCACGGAAATGCAGCGGGTCAGGGCCATCGCCCGCCGCACAATGAAGACAGCGCGCCGAGCCTCTTGGCGTGCCTTTGTGTCCGGCATTACCGTCAACACACCTTCGGCTACCATCTGGAAGAAGGTGCGGGGCGTCGAGAGGCGACATGTCCCCTCCCGACCCCCGGTCCTCCGGACAAACAACGGACTCCTATGTGAGCCCAAGTCGGTGGCAGACCACCTTGCTTCTACCTTCGCCGCCGTTTCTTCCTCTGCAGCCAATCCCGTACCCGCCCCTGACGATAGCCCCTCCCCACCGTCCATAGACAGCACCTACAACCGATTGTTTACCATGCGTGAACTACAGACGGCACTGGCCTCTCGGCGATCCCCTTGCCCCGGCCCGGACGGTATTCCGTACGGCATGATCCAACACCTCCACTCTACCTTACAAATTTTCCTGCTAGACTTATACAATCGCATATGGATAGAGGGTGCCTTCCCCTTTAGGTGGAAGGAGGCCCACGTCATCCCTATCCCCAAGCCCGGCAAAGATCCCCTGGACCCCACAAACTACAGACCAATCGCCCTGACATGTTGTGCCTGCAAGATCCTCGAAAAAATGGCCGCTACGCGATTATCGTTCGTCCTTGAACGTACCAATTCCTTCCCGTCTACCCAGTCCGGCTTTAGACAATTCCGCTCCACCACTGATCCCTCCTGCTTCTCAGCCGAGACATACAGGATGCCTTCGACAATAGACAGTTCGTACTGTCAGTTTTCTTCGACATCCAGAAGGCCTATGACACCACCCGTCGAGCAATGATCCTCGGTCAGCTCCGACATCTGGGCCTTGTCGGAGCCATGCCTACCTTCATCAGGGGCTTCCTTACTTCTCGGACCTTTAAAGTCCGGGTGGGCTCAGTCCTCTCTGACACCTTTGAGCAGGAGGACGGGGTCCCACAGGGAAGCATCCTCAGTGTTCTCTGCTTCTCTGTCGTGATGAACACGGTCTCACAATGCCTTCCACCTACAATCCGCTCTTCCATCTACGCGGATGACCTTGCAATCTACTTCGCAGGGCGAGAACCGTCTGTCGTTCAGCGGCAAATGCAGCTCGCCATCTACCGGGTGGAGAGGTGGGCGACGTCGGTGGGTTTCCGCCTCTCCATCCCTAAGTCCAAGTGTATGGTCTTCAGTAGAAGAAGACCCACAACCCTTCCTCTACCCTCTGTTACATTATATGGTAGTCCTCTTGAGGTGGTACCCTCCACGCGTTTTCTGGGCATGACCCTAGACCGACGGCTCAATTGGGTTCCCCATCTCAAGCACTTAAAGCAATCCCTTCGACGCCCCCTCGCTCTCCTGGATCACCTCTCTCACACCACATGGGGTGCAGATCGACGCTCTCTTCTTCGCCTTTATACTTCCATAGTACAGTCGAAGCTGGACTATGGTAGCGCAGTTTATGGTTCAGCCTCCAACGCCCGCCTCCGTATCCTGGACCCAGTACTTAATAGAGGCCTCCGCCTCGCCACCCGTGCTTTCCGCTCCTCCCCAGCCTCCAGCCTCTATGTGGAATGTGATCATCTCCCTCGCGCCCTCCGACGGGGTCTACTACTCATGCGGACATACCTCCGTGCACAGAGGCTACCTTCTTCGCTTCTGGGCACGGCGGTTTTAGAACTACCACCTCAGGGACGGAGCTGGTACTTCACTGAAGCGGTCCGCTCTTTCCTTGGTCTTTTCAACATGCCCGCCCCCTCAGTTATCCCCATTTCATTTAGCATCCACCCCCCCCTGGATCCTAACCCCTATCAAGTTCTGCAAAGATCTGTGTTTCCTACCGAAGACTACCACGAGCGCCATGATATACAGGTCACTTTTCCGCGAACACGCAACCCAACACCCGGACGCAATCGCCATTTACACGGATGGTTCCCGCTCGGAAGCTGGTGTGGCCTCCTCAGCGGTGATTCTGTCCCAGCCGCTCTCCCGGAGCGTCGGCCTGCCCCGCGAGGCCTCCGTTTTTTCGGCGGAACTTTTCGCCATAACGGAGGCCCTCGATATTGTGCGCACCCACTCTGCCAGCTCTTTTGTCATTTATTCGGATTCCCAAAGTGCACTTCTCTCCCTAGAAAGATTTAACTCCCCTCACCCGCTCGTCTGTACCATCCAGCAGACCTTCCACTCTTTAACGATCTTCCAACATAAGACAATCGCATTCTGTTGGGTCCCGGCTCATGTCGGCATCCAGGGTAACGAGGCGGCGGACCGCACAGCGAAGACGGCCTGCTTGCTGCCGGCCTCCTCCCGACCCCTCCCCTTCTCCGACTTCTTCCGGCTTTCCGCTCCCACTTCCGCTCCATATGGCAGCGGGAATGGGACCAGGCCACACAAAATAAACTCCACACGATCAAACCGCACATAGGACACTGGGCTTCTTCATTCCACCGGTCCCGCCATAAAGAAGTAATCCTGGCCCGTCTCCGCATAGGTCACACCCGCATCACCCACGGACACCTTATGGCGAAATCGCCAGCCCCGCTTTGCTCTACCTGCCATACCCCTATCACTGTCTTACACCTTCTGGTGGAATGCTCAAAGTTGGCCGCTCTCCGTCGCAGGTGTTTCCCTCTCTCGGCCGAAAACCCCATACCCAACTGCCTACGATCTATACTCGCCGACGGCCCCCACTTTTCAGCAGAAGCCGTTTCTCTCTTCCTTACTCACTCCCATCTGCTCCATCGTATCTGAAACCGTACCCCTCCTACCCATTATCCATCGACTGACCCTTACTCATTCCCCTAGTCTACCGCCCCTAGCACAGTGACATCACCCGCTCACGGCCTCGCCGAGATATGTACCGTCTCTAGGTACGAATCGGCGGTAAATCTGGAAAAGAAGGATATATATATATATATATATATATATATATATATATATATATATATATATATACTGGTCAAAAAAGAAACGCAATTAGCTTGCATATGGTGTAAAATTTAAGTTGTTAGTGGTATTATCACAGTTTCAAGATTATGGTTAAATGTTTGTTCAAATCTTTTAAAGCCACTTAGTGCATGTTTTTAAACCTGACTAATCCCGGCTAAGACGCCATTTTGTTACAAACAATAAACAGAGATTAAATTGAATGTATTCTTTATGAAGGCATGCATTTTTTCTTTGACTTTACAGAATACACACTGCCCGTTGAGAAAACCAAACTTTTTCCCGCGATTGAGGCATGCCACGACTCTCAGAGGTCGTGCCTTGGGCATGTTGGATGCAGGCATGTCTGCTGTCCAAGTTGCACAACGAATGCATGTGCATCCCAGCACAATCTCTAGGCTTGTTAGACGGTACAATGCCACAGGAAGTGTTCAGGACCTGCCAAGACGTGGGCGACCTCGTGTGACGACCCAACGCCAGGATCGCCACATTGTACTGCAGCACCTGCGTCATCGGCAGCGGAATGCTCGTCAGACAGCCAGAGAGACACCTGGTATCCACAACAACAGAATTAGTGACCAGACCGTCAGAAACCGACTCCGTAATGCAGGACTCCGATCCCGCAGGTCTTACAGAGGTCCTTTTCTCACTGATGCAAGAAGGCAACGACGCCTGCAATGGGCCTATCAGCACCGTGACTGGACACAAAGAATGTGGAACCAAGTCCTCTTTTCTGACGAGTCTCGCTTCAGACTGTCCAATTCTGATGGCCGTGTCAGGGTATACAGACGACCAGGGGAGCGATACTCAGATGCTGCAGTAGTGGAGCATGACAGATGGGGAGGACCAAGTGTCATGGTTTGGGCAGGAATTGCCTTTGCTTCAAGAACTGAGCTGGTGGTTGTTGATGGCGCTCTGACTGCCCAGCGCTACAGGGATGAGATTCTTCACCCACATGTTCTTCCATTCATGAGGCAACATCCAGAATTGGTGCTCCTGCAACAGGACAATGCCAGACCTCATGCAGCCAGGATAGTGCAGGCGTACCTGCAGGGACAACAGGTGCAGACCTTACCATGGCCAGCCTTCAGCCCAGACATGTCACCGATAGAGCACGCATGGGATGAACTTGAACGGCGAGTTCGCAGACGTCAGCATCAGCCGCAGAACATCAGGGAACTGACCAATGCAATTATTGAAGAGTGGAGGGCCATCCCTGTTGCTTTCCTGCAGAGACTGTTGAGGTCGATGAGGGCCAGACTCCAAGCCTGCATTGTGGCTAGGGGTGGCCATACGCGTTATTGACTGTTTGTTATGTTAAAGAATCATTTACTATATACTGAGTCCTCATGTTTATTAATAAATCTCAAAAATTGCGTTTCTTTTTTGACCAGTGTATATGTATATATATATATATATAATATATATATATATATATAATATATATTAATATATATATATATATGCAGTAGCTATAAGTAACACATATTTTTGGTAAAAGTTGCTTACAATTAATCGAAACTTACGTGAAAATTATTGAATGTCCGGTTAGGTCAACTGTACGCCCTTGACGATGTTGGTTATTGTTAGGTTAAATTGTGATATTTTCGTTAAAACTAATGAAAATATTACGACTTAACAAATTTAACACTCATTTAATAAATGTTAAACTCGTTAATTTTTTAAAATTTCGAACCTATTGTAAAGGATTACCATTTTCTTTTTAAATGTTAGATTTTACACCATATAAGACAGGTTGTTAAACTATTCATTTATTGTGTAAATAATGGTTCGAAAATATTTTGTGCACAGTCCAGGAACGTAACCCCCACTTATAACATGTAACCTCTTGCAAAACATAATCCAGATAACGACGTTTCAGCTAACGATGCGTTTGCCAGGAACGCATTAACGTGGCTATGAGAGAACTGTATATATATATATATATATATATAATTTTTTTTTTTTTCCCCTAAGATGGGCCCCTGAAATTGTTGCGCTTCAATTTGCCTTCTTCCACGTATATATTTCCTCTTTGGTTCCTTGACCTTCACTCGTAGAAATCGAACAAACTGGAAAACTGAAGATACGTATTCATGCTAATAGAAAGTGATTTCTGTGTATGAAATTGTGTTCATTCAAATCTGGCAGGCCATACTTATTTGCAGAGCTGGGCAGTATTTAAATACATTTGTGTATTTAGAACTGTATTTATAAATACATTGTTTTTCATGTATTTAAATATAGTATTTAAATACTTTAATGAGTATTTAAATACAATGTATTTAAATACTCAAAATATAAAAATGTAAATACTTTTACTGGTTTAATACACGTTCTGTACTAGCACAGTACGACGCGTCGACAGTGTAGTACAGCATGGTTCATGTTTCAACGTGTCAGTTCAATCAGTTGTGTGCCACTCTTAGTCGAAAGTGGTTGATTTCTTTATCGTGTGCGTGTCATGGCTTCAACAAGCAAATCCGGTGAATCAAACAGTGATATATCTGCAGATAACAATTTAGTGCACCCTCTGTTTGATGGAAAATACTTTAAAATTAAATCTAAAGACGGTAATAAGGTAAAGTGCACTAAAGTAGAAATTTATCAAAACATGAATTAGTGAATGCATATGTTAAAATTTGTATGTATTTAAAATGTGTTTACAAATGTATTTAAATACAATTGATGTATTTTGTATTTAGTATCTAAATACATTCGTAAAATGTATTTAGTATTTAGTATTTAAATACATTTCTCCCATGTATTTAGTATTTAAATACATTCAATGTATTTATTGCCCAGCTCTGCTTATTTGTTATTTTACCTCTTTACCTCTGGCAGCCCAGAACAACACGTATCTCAGAGAAGAACTTCCAAATTTACTCCAAGATTGTGTTCTTTGGAGAAAAAGTTCGTTCATTCGTGTGCACATGCGAGCAAGTGGGAGAAAACGCACGTCTGCTACTGCTCGCTTTCAGTCAAGTATTTGAATTCGTACAATGCAGTAGGTGTTTTGTGCCTTGCATAGCTCAATTAATCAATTTAAAGTTGAAAATTAGTTTGCTTAGCAACTATCAATTATTTATTATCTTTTATATTTAGTGTAATACTCCTGACGAAGATAAAATCGTTGAACCGACTCATTGCGCGAACCTTCGTTAATCAAAACAAAGGGTTAAGTCCGTGTTAAACCTTTATGTATAAGGTTTACTTCATAATTAACAGCAAACCTAACTAATTGTAACTTAGGAACTTAGAACTATAGCAAACTATAGTTAGTTTCATTCTTAGGTAGATAGGCTAGAATTGTCCTTACGACCTTATCATTTGTACGGTAATTTAGTTTAGTTCTACAATCATAGTGTAATGAGGTTAAAGTGCGTACTATTTACGTCCTTTTTGCGTTAATACAATTTAGTGTAGGGATCTCTACTGCCACAGTCCACTTTCCTAAAATTGTGGATCCTAGAGCGCCAGTTAACTTTAATACCCCCCTGCGTGTCATCTCGCCAAAAATAAATAAATGTACAAATTGTCACCTGAAAACGCGCACATTTCAACTTCGATGGAACTCCTCTCGATCGCGATTTACTTGTCATATGTCGATTTGAACTCCATTGGTCACATGAAGCCCTCACCCTAATGTTTATCAGAATGGATCCGCTTTTGATCCAACAAAGTACGTCAAATTGTGGAAACTCGAAGGTCGGCATTCCGTAACAGACACCAAATGCGAGGCACGCAAGCGTGATGATAGCAACATTGATGAGAATAAGAGTTACGTGTGGAGTTTATTGTGAGGTAAAATTAGCAATAAACAAATATTAATTAATAAATTATTCTATTGAACAATTTTCATTATTTTATTGTTTATTAAGTGACAGATTTTCAAACATCATAATAAGGACTCCCTCTCTTGGATTGGGATAGTCATGGGTGGGATGGAGTAATTATTTACTGGAAAAGATCGTAAGAAATATAGGAGAGTTCCTGTACCTTTTTTTCCAGAAAAAAAGCGTGTGTGTGTGTATAATATATATATATATATATATATATATATATATATATATATATATATATATAAGCAAAGAACCAAAAGGAAAAGGAAACACGAAGTCCGAGCGCTTTTGTGATAAATTCAAATCTTCAGGGACAAGAAAGATGTCCTTGAAGATGCGAATATATCACGAAAGCGCTCGGACTTCGTGATTCCTTTTCCTTTTCCCTGTGGTTCTTTGCTTATTGAAAAGATCGTGTTGCTTTGTGACTTCTTTGCATATATATATAATATATATATATATATATATATATATATATATATATATATGCTGCAAACCCACAAGGAAAAAGAAAAACGATTCCAAGGCCTTTCGTGTATTCAGAGCTACACCTCGTTAGGGAATGAAGATAAAAGGCGAGATGCCCATAGATATATACAACGTACAGGAAAAACAAAACAATTAGCACATACTTCACAAGGGTTAATGAGAGGCAAAAGAAATTTTAACATATTGTCAATTTTATACATTCCCGCACTGTTACTGAAATTGTTTTTAAAATGAATAAATGCACATTCTAGAATATTTCTTTCTATTATATCTCTGTTTTTAACAAGCGCTTTAGAACTATCGCACTTGATGCTATGGTTACATCTATACATATGGTTAAATAAAGCATTGGAATTATTAGCTGTTCTACAAGCATATTTATGCTGTTTTACCCTAATATCTAACGTTTTACCGGTTTGGCCTATACAGGGTGGGCCGTAAGTTTCCATACATAGGAAAAATTAAACGTTTGTTTTTATGTTTCAGATACCCTAAGAATATGCGTTTGACGTTAGATCTTGTTTACTGATGAAGCAAATTTTTACGTCAATGGAGAGGTTAATCGGCAAAACATACGTTATTGGAGTAATGCTAACCCTAACTGGCTGAGTCCGACGAAGATGCAAGGTGCCGGTAAAGTGATGGTGTGGGCGGGATATGGGGTGACAGAATTATTGGACCAATTTTTGTCGGTGGAAATCTTAATGCCGAAAGGTATCTTAACATGTTGCAAGAAGAGATTTTCCCATCCCTGCTAAACGAGGAAGGTAACTTCCCAGTTTACTTCCAGCAAGATGGAGCTCCACCTCATTATGGTCTTCACGTGCGTCGGTATTTGGATCAGCAGCAGTTTCCGGATGCTTGGATTGGTCGGCGTGGTCCTGTGGAGTGGCCTCCCAGATCCCCAGATCTCACCCCCCTTGATTTCTATCTTTGGGGGCACTTGAAGGCCATGGTGTATCAGGAAAAGATACGAGACATAAATCATCTAAAGGAACGTATCACCAACGCCATTACAAGCATAACGTCAACTGTGCTAATGCGTGTTCATCAACAGTGGGGAACACGTATTGAAATGTGTTTTCAAAACAATGGCAACCATGTAGAGCATATTATATAAATAAAAATGGTTGTCCATAAAAAAATGTTTATTTTTCCTCTGTATGGAAACTTACGGCCCACCCTGTATATATATATATTGAGTTACATTGTGTGCATCCGATCGAATACACACAACCAACAACATTATCAGGGCTATTCTTTATTAGGCGTGATTTAACAGTATTATTATACTTAAAGATTACATTAATGCCAATTGCTTTAAGTAAAGTTGGAAGGTACTGAAAATTAACATGGTAAGGTAGGCTGAGGATATTTTTACGCTGAAATTCCTTCACAATTACATTATTATAATACCTATTCTTGGCTTTCTTAAGACAGTTATCTAAAAATGCAATAGAATAACGTAATTTAGTACCAATATTCATGATATTGCATAACTCAGAAACTAAAAATTCAGGACTGACAACTCTCAATGCTCAAAGAAACATAGCAGAGAAAATAGAGGATTTAATCGAAGGATGATGGTCAGAATAAAAATGCACATAAGAGTTATTATTAGTAGGCTTACGGTAGACTTCATATTTGAACTGATTAGAGCATCTCCAAACTTTTAGATCAAGAAAAGATAGGCTTCCATCATTTTCTTTTTCAACTGTGAACTTAATAGATGGGACTAAATTGTTGAGCCTACCAAGAAAGAAGTCAACATCAAAATCCAAGCCTACTAATAATAACTTTTATGTGCATTTGTATTCTGACCATCATCCTTCGATTAATTAAATCCTCTATTTTCTCTGCTATGTTTCTTCGAGCATTGAGAGTTGTCAGTCCTGAATTTTTAGATTCCGAGTCATGCAATATCATGAATATTGGTACTAAATTATGTTATCCTATTTCATTTTTAGATAACTGTCTTAAGAAAGCCAAGAATAGGTATTATAATAATGTAATTGTAAAGAAATTTCGGCGTAAAAATATCCTTAGCCTACCTTACCATGTTAATTTTCAATACCTTCCAACTTTACTTAAAGCAATTGGCATTAATGTAATCTTTAACTTTTAAGTATAATAATACTGTTAAATCACGCCTAATAAAGAATAGCCCTGATAATGTTGTTGGTTGTGTGTATTCGATCGGTTGTACACAATGTAACTCAGTATATATATATAGGCCAAACCGATAAAACGTTAGATATTAGGGTAAAACAGCATAAATATGCTTATAGAACAGCTAATAATTCCAATGCTTTATTTAACCATATGTATAGATGTAACCATAGCATCAAGTGGGATAGTTCTAAAGCGCTTGTTAAAAACAGAGATATAATAGAAAGAAATATTGTAGAATGTGCAGTTATTCATTTTAAAAACAATTTCAATAACAGTGCGGGAATGTATAAAATTAACAATATCATGTTAAAATTTCTTTTGCCTCTCATTAACCCTTGTTAAGTATGTGCTAATTGTTTTGTTTTTCCTGTACGTTGTATATATCTATGGGCATCTCGCCTTTTATCTTCATTCCCTGACGAGGTGTAGCTCTGAATACACGAAAGGCCTTGGAATCGTTTTTCTTTTTCCTTGTGGGTTTGCAGCATTCATTCATTTCACGTGTTTTATTGTGGAATTCATCCCATATATATATATATATATATATTTTATTAAAAAGGACGAAAACTGAAAAACATTTTATATCGGAGAAAAAGTTGTAAGAAGATAATAAGGAAGTTAATTGGGTCATAAATATAAGGGTTCTATACAAAATTCCAAGAACAAAGTAGATAAGGGTCTAATCTAAATTTCTATAAAATTATATAGTAATTCTTTTCTTGGATTGCGTGTATGTATTTTATTTATTTGTGTATATATGTATGTATCAGTGGCGCTCTGTTACCTTCGAACCTAATTATGCAATGTGGTGTGCCTTGATCAGAAACTGTAGTAAATATAATTTCGAGGAACTTCCTAATATAAGTATAAAATGTACCTTACAAATTACAAAAATTAAAAACTACCATATTTTTCGTAATGGTTTCTAGTACATAATACATGAATTAAACGCAACGTCAAATATTTTCTTTTAATACTTAATCTGATGAAAGCTTTGAAGCTTCGTTGGCAACTTGACTGTATAATGCGTGATGTTGCCAATGTTCACCATCCCAGCTCTTCTAAAATAAATTACTTATAATAAAATACCTAAAAATTACTCTTATTGTGAAGTTGATTTACTACTTACACTCGATAGTTAAATTACAATTATATCCGAGTCCTGCATATAACTAAGGTAATCATATTTGACAAAATTTTAACTTTATATAGAACTGTTTAGAGCCGAAACGCAAATTGAACGTTGTGTACGTTGTGGCTTTTTTCAGCTAGGAAAATGCATTCTAGCCAATAGCCATGATTTTATACTCGTGCACATAAGAAGTAAATTAGTTCACAGGGCACCCGAGCGTCGTACAACTTGAATTATGTCTGTGCTGTGCAGAACAGAAGAGTGCGAGATCTTTTATTCGCATGACTTAAATTTCATGTCATAATTTTTTGATTCACAGTCGGAAGGACTTGAAGAAAAAGTAGAACAGAAGTTTAATTAGATTAATTTTATCTTATAGTAATTTTTATCTTATAATAATTTTTATCTTATAATAATTTTTATCTTATAGTAATTTTTATCTTAGTAATTTTTATCTTATAGTAATTTTTATCTTACAAGTTTTTTTGGGGTACGATGAGCGTACCTTGCGTACCCTGACTGCACGCTACTGGTATGCATGTTATTGTAATTGTATTGGGTTGAACAATAATTCTGAACTTTATTGGATTAAACCATTTTTTCATTCTTTGTTTACCCAAGGATCAGATTAAAGATGACGTCCTTTAGTTTTTCTTATAAGGTAGTTTGTCTTGAGGTGGACATTTACTAGGGTTGGCAACCACCCGACATTGTACAGGACTGTCCTTTATTTAATAATATTGCCTCCCCCCCCTTACTAAAGGTTGCCATTTTTGCAAAAGCCATTCCAGGACGCTAGTCAAAAATGGTACTGTATTACTGAGAGTGCTCTACTAGTGTACTGATTTCCAGATCAGCGGTCTAATCAGACTCCTGACAACCCCTCAGTTCCCTCCCCATCCCGCAAATTATACACAATTCTCCTTTTAGTAAGCTGAATAATTCAAACATTAAAAATTTTATTTTTATTTAACCAATAGAGGTTTTATCAAATAGTTCAATTTGTAAAGTTATCTTTTGATCTGTGGGTGGAGCCAACTCTGATGTCGCGTTGTTGGCCACCAGTATAATTCTCACATCAGGGCGATTGCCGAGTGGAGTCTTTGTAGATGTTTCGGCTCGAGAGCCGTTGAAGGTATAGAATAAAATTTTGGAAGATCCGAATTACAGTATATAAATATACCGCCGGCATTATAGAGGTAGTTTATGGTCCTTGTGTTATTCTCTTTTGTATGCCGACTAGGAGCTAGAACACAGGCATGACATCAACTTTTTGATGTGTTGCACTAGCTAGTGAAAAAAAACTAACGTGTGTACAGTGTAGGTGGGGAGAAAAACTAGTGGGTAGAGAGTTGCTCCCAAGATAAAGACCTGCATTCTGTTAAGAGCTGCAATTCATCATTTTCCATGGAATATGGTCGAAGATACGATGTAAGATGACCCTTAAAAAGTCGTTTCTTGAAAAGAACGACGGAGCTACAAAATCACTGTCACCGTTTCAGCATTCTTCACTTTTTCAGATAGACCGAATTCGGTGGACGATAAGGTAAGATACTAAGATAGTGACTTGAATCTGTCTGTTGATACTTCTGTACCTACTTATTAATAACAATAATGAGATGGAGACTCCTCCTTATTCATGGATAACACAGTGCATTATATTAACACGTCATGACGTTCAAACTGAAAATAGTTAATTATTTGGTGATGACTTGGTGTGACCACCTTTTTATTCAGAGCTACTGCAGTACTAAAACATCGTAACGCTTTCAATTTCAGGTGACAGCAGCAGAATTAGCGAAGCTGAACCACGGCGTAAGACATCAGCTGTCTTACAACAGCACTGATTTTGGTGTGAACCTGAAAAAATCCGCTGTTAGCGATTCTTCCATCATGAAGGTAACGTTGGGTTGGACAAAAACGGAGCCTGTCACAACGGCAGTTTCAGGACTTAAATCTTTGGAGTTATCAAAAAACTCGTGTGCTTGTGTGGAAAGCACGAATCATTCCTTTATACGTGTTTCAATAGATGCTTATCGCGAAAAGAGCCGGAAACTGTTTCCTGTTATGATAGTATTTTCAGCCTAATATGGGTGTAAAGAGTAACTTCATAGAAATTTTTAGCAAAGTGATGAAACTGCAGCGTCTGTCGCTGATGCCGTCATTAACAGTGTGAAAAGCGTTGGGGCCTGTTTAAAATCTATGAGCATATTCTGCTGATAACACGTGTAAACTTTAGAAACACCCGGTGTATGTAATTTTACATAAGTAGAATGACAGCATTCTGAAAAGTAACTGACTGCACGTATTGTACACAATGCATGCTGAAAAGCCAGTAATTGTTTGATAGTGGGTGCTGAAAATGTTATGAAAGTGTATTCACGCTTATCACACTGTCAAAAAAAACAGGCTGAAATACAGAATGTTTGTGACTTTGTACATACCGAGTTTAGGTGTACTGAGACCTTTAATAACCCGATGGTTGTTCTTATTGCCAGCCATACAGAGAATGTTAGAGATTGACCAGCTTTTGGGCACTTTTTCTTTGCCAATGGGGGGAAAAGTACACATAAAAATTTGAGATTTTATTTCCGAGCATTGTGATGGAAACAGTTCATCTCCTTTAGAAGTTGTAATTATTACTTTTGTTATAGTGTACTACAGTGTTTCCAGAAGACCATTTTGATGCTGGAGAGTTTTATTCTGTTGAACTACGTGATATTTTAACGGGTGTTTTTGAAACTGTTTGAAACGAGAAGATCCCTTACTCTCGTTTCCAGCAGTTTCAAAAATAACTTTTTTTCACAATTTGCTATATATATATTTGAAAAGAATTGACTGATATTATATATCTATTTTACTTTATCAGTATCGAGGTACATCCGTATCTTGCACAGTATTTAATAGTTCCGGGACCTAACTGAAATTGCGAAGAAGCCACATATAAATCCAATGGACTTAAACATTTTGTTGATATGTAATTTCATTGACACAAATAATCTAACTCGGAACAAGTTGTCTGTATTACGTTTTGTCGACGAAACGTTGTTAGCCCGAAAGCCACAGATCATACCTCTCGGTTTAAAATTCATACTTTATAGCAGTGATGTAGGTCTCGAGATCGGTCTCGGTCTCGAGACCGATCTCGAGACCCAATTTGCAGATCTCGATCTCGGTCTCCGCTGTTTAGATCTCGATCTCGGTCTCGACAGACGCGGTCTCGGTTTTTCTCCCCGAGACCTTTCGAGACCGTAATGAAAAATACATGTTATTGGCATACTCATGATGGTGGCTTGGTTGAACAGACACAATTCAGAATGTTTATGAAAGTTTGTAAAAGTAAGGGACTCTAGTTATTCACTAATCAGTCACCCTGTTTTGAGTTGCCACGCTTGTCTTGCGGCGGGTGTGTGGGTCTGGCCAATATTACCATGACTGTTTTAACAGTGCCTGCCTCTAGTGCTCCAATTGAGCGTGTATTTAGCCATGGAGGCATAATAATGAGGCTCCACAGAAGTCGAACTTCAGCAGATCTTCATTAAACCTTCTGTAACAGATATAAAAGAAGTAAATAAATAAAAAGTACGTGTATATAATATTTATTATTATTATATTCATTTGTTAATTTATAGGCTACACTTTTTGCATTCAACACACTACATCTGAGAAAGTAGTTATTAGTTTATTAATATACTTAACAGAGTCTAATTTCCATAGTAGTGTAAAACAAATTGAAAGGGCATGAGCTAGGTCTCGATCTCGGTCTCGAATTTTAAGGGTCTCGATCTCGAACCTTTGATCTCGGTCTCGATCTTGGTCTCACAGGATTCGGTCTCGGTCTCGGACTTGGTGGTCTCGACTACATCACTGCTTTATAGTTCTGACCACATAAGAAGGTAAGTAAATTCACGTCAGGTTGACACAGCAACTGTTATACAGTATATAGATCGTGGTTCTGAGCTTCTATGAATAGACGGCTTCTCAAGGATAGTGATAACCTTGGTTTTGCTTCCGCCCAAATTGTTCATTCTGACGGAGGTCAAACTCATTGCCCCCACCTTAGACCTACAGCTTAACGCGGAATTCAAACTATGATCCACCACGGTGGTCAAAAATTACAGTCCTCGTCCAGATTCGATCTCGCAACTTTGCGATCAGCAGCTCAGCATCTTAACCAATAGGCTAACCAGGGTACCCATTTATTTACCAACCAGTTTTTTTGTATATAAAGATGAACAGCTGGGTGAGCTGCGCGTCGCTGCCATCTAGTGTGGCAGGACACTTTTTTTGACTGAAAAAAGAAGGAAACCTAAGATTTTATCAAATAAACGCGAGTTAAAATAGTTTCGTTTATCACTTCGTTATAAACCGGGCATTTGTTGCAATAAATTTGTTTTAAAAAAGTACTTTAACTGAATTAAAGATGTTCATAAATGCGTCCTCTTTTTCAGTGTGTGCTTAATGGCCACCCTACTGCCATCGCCAAGAATCGAACGAGGGTCCGGTGGACTCGTAGTCAGCGATGCTAATCACTATACTACCGAGGTGTATTATTATAGTATAAATTAATTATAAATTAAATTAAAATTATTAGTGCGTTTTTGGCTCGTTAAAATTAGGCTATGGTTATACTTTCTGTGTTAAGTTTTTTATAACTTGAAAATGAGTAAATTAATATTTTGCGACTTCCAGATTTAGACTGTTTGGAAACAAGAGTAGTAGTTGTGAAGAACGAGCTATATTGTCCTGGGGTAACGTCAACAAGTTTTTTGGGGTTAGAAGTTAGGTTAGGTTAAGTTTAATAGGTCCGTAGGCGAAAAGGGGTATGTACTGTAGGTCAATTAGGTCCGTATTCACCTTGTACCCACATGGAGTAGATGTTCTTTGACCTTCAAAACTGAAATTGGAAAAGGTTCAGAATTTTGCGGCAAAAGTAGAAAAAAATTGATGATACAGTAGACTGAGTAGAGTAATATTTTGAAAAGTAAACAATTTGGTTAAATTACAGTATTTTGAAAAGTGGATACAGGCTTTCATTTCATAAATTTTATGAAGTCTTCATTTGGAAACAAGCCTTTTAAAATCGTGATTATCATTTTAAGTCACGAATGTTGAATTAGACCATAGAGATATATACAAGATAAGTAGACAAGAATTTACAGAGAGATAGACTAAGTAGGTTAATAATTGCAAACCATACATGAACGTGTAGTAAATTAGGAGGAGATTGTAGACACCAATCGACCAGGGAAGTATGGGGCTCCAGTAAACCTTAGCACCCCCCCCGCCCATGGCCTAAACCATTAGAGGTACAGTAAAACTAAACATACCTTACAAAAGAGAATTTAATCCTGCATTTAATGAGAAACAATTAAAACTTGGTGTTCCTGCCATTGGCTTCCAAGACGGCTTGAATTCGCTTTGGGTAGCTTGCCAAAAGTGACGTGAATAGATCTTGATCGTTACGCAAGTTTGCTAAAACAGTTTCAATGTGTTGCGTCATTGTATCCTTCGAAAATCGATTTGCTGCAGGTTCTTGAAACAAGAGACATTCAACCTTGTCCTTTATAACTGATCCAATGTGTTCACAGACGTTCAGGTCAGGAGAATTTCCTGGCCATTCTTCATTTCCAAAGAAATCGATCTCATGGTTCCGCAACAACTGTTGAGTGGCTAATGCCTTAAAGCAGGGGGCCTTATCGTGCAGAAGTGTGACCTGATCGACATCCATAACATTGTTTGGGTTTCTTAGAAAAGGAATGACATGCTGGGATAGAATAATATCACGAAAATACTGTCCACCCCAACTCTGACCATTTGGCTTCAGCACCCACATGAGCTTCTTTGCAGTAAACAAAACAAACACACCAACACAGTCTGGACTTTTTAATAATTCGCGCTAATGTTCATTGTCATCGATTTCATCTGGTGGTGTGGCCCACACTCGATCATTTTGGTAGTTAGGCCGACGTGTTACGTAAACAAAAAATTCATCGGAGACAGCTAAATGCATGAAATCATCCACATCCCAATCTTCAAGATAATGGGCAAACCACATTCTGTCATCGATGTTAAGTTTTTCTTGGCTTTGGAAGTTCATGCCAAGGCTTTAAACCTTGCCTTTGACGGTATAGTCGAATGATCTCACCACTAACGATCTTTCCTCTCAACATTTCGATCTCTCTAGAAAGTTTAGCACAGCTGTTTTTCCGCTTACGCGTACCGTTTTCAATGATGTCCTTTTTTTCCTGAGAGTGTGGCAAATTTGGGCGCCCAGATTTGGTTGTATCCATTTCACATTCATCCAAAGTTTTATTCCAATTTCTTTTGACGAAGTCCTCACTTCTTCGCAACTTTTTGGCAACCCATGAACGTGTTATAAAGGTGGCTCCAGCATCACGAGCTTCCCGAAATGTTATTGCTCGTATGCGATCTATCACACGTTGCCTCTCCGAATCACCAATTAATTGAGAAGCCATTATACAGGGTGTCCCATAAGTCCGGCATCATAGGAAAAATAATTAAAAAAAGGCAAAACAAAAGCTTTTATTTACAGAACATGCTCAATATGGCCACCATTGTTTTCAATACACAAATTCAGACGTGATACCCAGTCAGCAAGCACACGGTGAATGATGTCAGGAGTAATGGTGTTACATGCCCCAATAATGCGCTGCCGCAAATGTTCAACACACCTAATTTTCTCTGCGTATACCAGCGCTTTCAAGTGGCCCCAGAGATAAAAATCTAGTGGCGTGAGATCCGGGCTTCTAGCTGGCCATTCCACAGGCCCTCGACGTCCTATCCAATGACCAGGGAATTGTTGGTACAGGTATTCCCTTACTTGGGTGCTGTAATGTGCAGGAGCGCCGTCTTGTTGGAACCATGTTGGGAAACTTCCTTCTTCGTTCAAGACACTGGGAAATGTTTCTTCCTTGAGCATACGTAGGTAGGTGCCTCCAGTGACATGTTCATCGAAAAAGAGGGGGCCTATGATGCGATCCTTCCAAATGCCACACCATACCGTCACCCGAGATGCACCTTGTTCCTTTGAAGAGGTATACCAGTGAGGGTTGTTTTGAGACCAGTAGCGGGTGTTCTGTCGATTTACCTCACCATTTCCATAAAAAACAGCCTCGCCACTGAACAGAATGGTGGACCGGAAATTAGCATCCCGAGCATATGAATTATGGTTTGTAGAAATAGAAAAATATGAATTTCTCCTATGATGCCGGACTTATGGGACACCCTGTATTATCACTTTATCAGCTAGAGTAATTTTAATACCTGCAATAAATAAAGAATTTTATATATTTTTATGATCACTATAAAAACTATTTCGATATAAGTAAACATGTAAGCTGCAAATGGGGGGGGGGGGGGGCGGCTAAGGTTTTTTGGAACCCCCTTACTCTAGGGTGGACGTTAGGCAGGAGACAAAGTGCTGGAACTCTCGTTGGTCTTGTTACTATCCTCTTTAGCTGATCTTTTCTCGTGTCTCATCTACCCTTTTGAGCAGTCCAGCATGCTCTCAAACACACACTTCACCCTCTATTCCTCACTACACATACAAGCAACTTTCACACTACACGATTTTTTCAAAATTAAAAAAAGAAAAATGACAACCTTTTCCAAGAGCATCAGAACTTTATTTCGGCTCTATGCTTTTCTTTTATGGGGTGCATTTTTGTGGGTGTTCACCTTTGGCCCCTTCTTTCTACATTTTATATATATATATATATATATATATATATATATATATATATATATTTAAACTGCAAACACGCAGTATAATTAACGTAAAGAACGACACTTTGTATAGGAGAATATTCCGCGCAAGATAGATGAGGAGGAGAGAACGAAACAAATGAAAAAATGAGGTTACCACCCGGGAATCGAACCCGGGATCTTCCGATTGCCGGTCAGATATGATAACCATTACACCACGGGCCTCACTCAATCAAATGCCGTAATTCCTCTACATACGCGCAGAAACCAATGAATGCCCCAAGGGGGTACCTCCCGCATGCCGTACATTATATACATTTAAACTGCAAACACGCAGTATAATTAACGTAAAGAACGACGCTTTGTATAGGAGAATATTCCGCGCAAGATGAGAAGGAGAGAACGAAACAAATGAAAAAATGAGGTAACCACCCGGGAATCGAACCCGGGATCTTCCGATTGCCGGTCAGATATGATAACCATTACCTCATTTTTTCATTTGTTTCGTTCTCATCTTGCGCGGGATATTCTCCTATACAAAGCGTCGTTCTTTACGTTAATTATACTGCGTGTTTGTAGTTTAAATGTATATAATGTACGGCATGCGGGAGGTGCCCCCTTGGGGCATTGGTTTCTGCGCGTATGTAGAGGAATTACGGCATTTGATTGAGTGAGGCCCGTGGTGTAATGGTTATCATATCTGACCGGCAATCGGAAGATCCCGGGTTCGATTCCCGGGTGGTTACCTCATTTTTTCATTTGTTTCGTTCTTTCCTTCTCATCTTGCGCAGAATATTCTCCTACACAAAGCGTCGTTCTGTTATATATATATATATATGTGTGTATATTTATATATATATATATATATATATGTGTGTTTTTTATTGTTATTTATTATTGTTATTATTATATTCTGATAAACCCTGGTTCATTGTGACGAAGGTCAGGCTTGTCGCTATATTTTGGACCTACAACTTAAACGTGGAATCCGAACCACGACCTGCCATGGAAGTCTAAAATCAGTCTTATCCTGGACTCGATCCATTACACTTGTGACCCAGTAACCCTGAACACTATTTTTGCTTCCTGAATCGATATCCGTTTTCTCCATTCCGTCGCGCACCGTTTGATACGAAGCGATTAGACCGTGACCCGTCTGAGAGCATAAACTTCCAAAAGGTCAGAGGTCGTGTATCATCATGGTCAATGTTCATCTTCGTTTTACATCGGCGGCTGTGAACGGGTTTATCCCATTCTCTTTTGAATAACTTAAAAATAACTAATTTAACCTAACCTAGCGTAACCTGACCTAACTTAATCTAACCCACAATATACTTGTCGATAGAATGTCGAGTCGATCGGATGATGTAATCTGCGAATAATGGTCATTCCTTGTGACAAATTGACATTCACGTTACGTGGACTCGTTTCTCTTCCAAGAAAAAATTATTATTTTGATAATTAAAATATAAATTAATTGAAGCAAATGTACCGAACTCAGTGAAATTATAGAACATATTTAATTAAGATAGGCCTATATTAAATTTTTTTGTTTTAATATTTACGTACTGTAGAGTTGCGGAAATAAATTCGACAAAAAATAGAATTTCAAAGCCTCGATAATTACTGATTAGACTTATATATTTTTTTTTTAATGATTTCGGCCCCACCCCCCCTCAAATCTTTCAGAAGCAAACAACACCCCAAAATTAATCTTTGTTCCATACAAACAGTTCTTGCCCGCTAACGCTAATTTTTTCTGAAACCACCCCAATTTGTATGAGGGGTCCCGCGTTTTAAGGTACCAAAGCGCCAAAATTAAAATTCGTCAGAAATCGCCTCCAAAGTTCAGCAATATTCTGGCAATAGTATCTCTGTTATTAATTGAGCTAGAACGTTCATTTTTGGCTAAATTAGAGTTCTAAGTATGTGAATGAAGATGTTGATGAGTTTTTGGAATAGATTTTCATGTTTTATATTATATATATATATATTTAAATTTTTTGATTTTCTTATTATGCCGAACTTTGGGTGAACTTTTGGCTGGCGATAGAGGTGAAAAAAGTAGTTCGCTTCATAAGGTTTTCAACCATACTTCTAGTGTCGTAAGGTCATTATAACCCAAACCACGCGATAGACGATAGAGGAAGGGTGAAAATAGTGATATCTATCAAAAACACGTTTTCGCCTGTGGTGTGGTGGCTAAGCGCTTAGGTACCTTAAGACGCGCGACCCCTCATATGTTCTGTCTTCTGTAATTTACTTACATATATTAGCACACACTTTGATATAATTGGTTGCTAAGGTACAAAAATCAAAATGTGACGTTATATTCTACACAAATTAAAAAAAAATTATGTAGGAATCTACTTCCTTTCGCATATATTAATAGGGAAAACAAACCAGGGAAAACAAACCAACGGAAAAATAAATTCTATTCAGCTTAAAAGTGGTTTTGAAAAATTAGTAATTAGCGTTTAGCGATTGACTTTCTCTAAAAATTTTGCGCCACTCTATTTCGCTAACAATTTTGAAAGTTAGTCACTAATTAGCGTCGCTAATCCCAACACTACATACAAATGACTTTAATTATAATATGTACAGTATTACTGTTAGGGTGAATTCATTTGTAGTATTCCTTTATCTAATCTCTAAATTTTTTATAACTTTACACTAACATTACCTCGTTCACTCGCTTATCACTCGCTCCACCCTTATTGGTCTGTTTGATCCTTATTCGTCCAGGCTTGAATAATGAGTACTTCAGAGTGACTTTCTTTTTAATTTATTGAAGAAGTGCCGTTGTTCATCGCTAATTGGTCTTAATTATCACCTTCATAATTACTTAGGTCGTTTCTCTATTTTAATTAATAACTGAATATTCTTCTATATATTTGTATAACTCATTGTATGTGTGTTAAACAGCTGCTAGTAGGACCAAGGCCTATGTGAACATTCTACATTATTCGCCATATAGAATCATTATAACTGTGCGTGTTTGTTAGATGGAGTAACTTTCATCTGATTATATGGGTGTCCCACAAAAAAGGAAACCGAACTTTAAATGACTATAACTAAATAAGTATTCGATCTTTTTCTGCTTTGTAAATGAGATTTTACTCGCCAATCATATTTCTATAAATGGTCAAATTTTTATTGGATTGGTTTAAAAAATGCTTGAACAGCATTGCTTTGAGTGAAGGAAACCAAAATGGGGTCTGCGCCAAAAAACTGAATCTATGGAATGACAAAAAATAGCTAGGCTAATAGGCCCTACGGTATTATTTTTTCGCGTGAAGAAAGTCGGTCATTTTCGGCCTTACGGTCCCAGCATAGCCTAGGCTATCATTGTTTACATTTGAAGAAACAGCTGAGCGCTTGCTTCTTTCTGATTAGTCAATCGAGCTGGTTAAACGGTAAACTTGACTTTTCTGCAGCAATCGTACCCTTCAACATGCAGTTATCAAAAGAACAACGAATATTTATTGTCACAAGTTGGATGAAGAGTGGTAGCTTTCAACAAGTACAGGATGCATTTCAGGAACGTTTCCCTGATAGACCTCCTCCTACCAAATCCACCATTTGGAAAAATATTCAAAAGTACAAGAGAGAAGGGACAAGTTTAAATTTGAACAAAGGTCGTTCAGGACGTCACAAAACAGTAAGAACAGAAGAAAATATTAAAAATGTTCGCGAACTGCTTCTAGAAAACCCACATGTATCAGCTAGGAAGAATGGGATGCAACTAACAAAATCATCATTCAATCGTATTGTGCACCTTGATCTTAAATGGCATCCATACAAAATGCATATTCGCCATCAGCTCTTGGAGACTGACTTTCCCCGCCGAAGAAGATTCGTACAATGGCTCCTCCATAAACCAGATCGTTTTTTGGACAACATAGTGATCGGTGACGAGGCAGCATTTTTCATGGATTGAAGAGTCAATAATCATAATGTCCGGCAATATGCTCCACTGCACAATCCTCCAGAGTTTAACTTTGACCGCACCATATGCAAGGAGAAGGTGTGTCTATGGATCGGAATGTGTGGAAATGGCACTCTAATTGGCCCTTTATTTTATGATAATAATTAATCTAACCGGTGCCCTCTACCTTACTATGATTAATGAACAAATACTTCCAGAAATTCGCGATAATTATCGTAACAGATTCAATCGAGTTTGGTGGATTCAAGATGGAGCTCCAGCGCATAGGCTAATTGCTGAGAGAGATAGACTAGTAGAAGTATTCAACAGACGTATTATTCCGCTTCATCATGCTATTGAGTGGCCTCCTAGATCTCCAGACTTGACGCCCTGTGATTTCTTCCTGTGGGGACACCTTAAGAGTAAAGTTTACTCAACGCCTCCTGCAGATTTGAATCAGCTACGGGAACGAATCACATTTGAAGTCAACTTGTTGAAAGCAAATCAACAATTAATCAAAAAAGTAGTGCAAGCAATGAGAACCAAAGCTAATCTTTGCATGGAAAGGAATGGAGGGCATGTAGAGGGCACTGGTATGTAGGAATTTTTTTGTTATTATGATTAATGGATTATTATTGGGTTTTTAATAGATTAAAGGTTTGATTCGAAAAATGTTTTATTCACCGTACAACAATATGGTATGTTATGCCATTCCATAGATTCAGTTTTTTGGCGCAGACCCCATTTTGGTTTCCTTCACTCAAAGCAATGCTGTTCAAGCATTTTTTAAACCAATCCAATAAAAATTTGACCATTTATAGAAATATGATTGGCGAGTAAAATCTCATTTACAAAGCAGAAAAAGATCGAATACTTATTTAGTTATAGTCATTTAAAGTTCGGTTTCCTTTTTTGTGGGACGCCCTATATTCTGTTGTTTAGAAACTAAGTTTTGAACTTTTAAAAAAAAAATCGACTTGGTAATTTATCTGCGGTTTCATCATTCATAGTCTGGACTCTCCGTGTAGGTATAGCAATGTGTAGACTCTGTATTGATTACAGATATTGATAAAAGAATTTTAGATTCAAAGAATTAATGAATATTATACCAATAATCATCATCATCACGTACCATAATTCATCGCGTGTCCGTCTCTCCTTTTCGGGTCCAAACGACTGAACCAATTTTCAAGGAACTTAGTGAGAACACCCTCTGGGATAATCTGGAGTGTTTTTAGCAACTTTTTTGTGTTTATCAGATCCGGTGTTCCCCCAAAAAATATATATCCTAAAACACGAAGCACTTAAATTTTGAGATTTTGGCTCATTGTATTGGGATGTGAAACTCGAAATTTTGATGGTTGCTTTCTCTTATGAATTTGTTGATCTGCTGGCTTTTCTGGCTATTAACCTTTCAACCTTTCAGATGTTCCGTGCGATGATTCCTCATTCACGGAGGTCAGGCTTGTTTACCCTCCTCTTGAATTGCCCTGGTAAAGTAAAGAGTTGGTTTCTTACGCTCTCCAATTCACATAGCCAAGTACTCCCGGCTATGTGAAAAGTTTCTCTGAATTTCATGCCCATTTGGAGTATAGTACAGTATAGTATCAGGCCCATACGCAGGATTTTTCAAGAGGGGAGGGTGCGAGACTTGTAAAAATAAAAGGTGTAAATCGTATGAAAAAGTTTTTCACAGATATCCACAGTTGTACCAAAAAAATAAAAAA
Organism: Bathynomus jamesi; assembly: GCA_023014485.1. Taxonomy (NCBI): domain Eukaryota; kingdom Metazoa; phylum Arthropoda; class Malacostraca; order Isopoda; family Cirolanidae; genus Bathynomus; species Bathynomus jamesi. Next base: position 969,297 of record JAJOZX010000946.1, read on the forward strand.
TACACGATTATTCTTGACTTTACTAAACATATTCTTGCGATAATGTTTAACCTAATAATCACACTAATTACTTCATAGATCAACAAAAAGAGCACAACTCTGTTTCTCAATGTAATACTCACCGTTGCGCTAAAAAAGAATAAAAGTACACAAATCTAACATTCTTCACCTTATTAAACTTTACTAAACGTAAATTTTGAAAGTATAGTAGTATGCCTACATTTGATCCAAGGAATTTGGGGCGCTTTGAAACTTGCCCCTGGAGGCCTTCGCCTCCGTAATGAGGGGGGGCCCCCCTTTAAGTTCCTCACCCCATTTATGGAACCTCGCGGTCTCTAATGCGGGGCATTCGTGGGTTTGCCCCTTAAAGGGCCCCCTCCTTGGGGGGGGGGGACAAGGAATAACCAGAATGGATCAATTTGAAAATTTCCTCCTTGGGTTCCTTCATGAGGTTTCTTTCATGAGCGATTTAAAAACAAAACGAACATCCCCTGACAAGATGTTGAGTTGAGTAAGGAAAAATTTTCATGGTTCAATTTACGCAGCGTTCCGGCGCGTTTCGCCGTGTCCGGTTTCGCGGTCCCCGTTAGTTTTAGCTTTCTGGAAGCGTTCGTGCAGGATACATTTCTGGAGCATCAAGTTTCTGCTTATATATATACACACACTAGTAAATGAAAACAACATATATATTATGTACATAAGAACTGTAGTGTCTGACAATTAGCAAAGATTTCTTCAAAGCCGACCTTGGCCTTATGGCCACATGATCTTGACAAACGAGCCATGCAATCTCAAAGATTTTGGTTTAAATAAGAAAAAACCATAAAATAAAATTCCATAATAGACAACCTATCTAATTGTCCTATTCGAAGATGTGTAAGAGCTCAATAGTAACGTGGTAAGAATCATCATGAATAACAAATATTGTCATTCATATATATATAATATATATATATATATATATATATATATATATATATATATATATACAGGGCGTCCCAAAAAAATGTATACACACTTTAAATAATTATAAAGGCAGTGTTTATTAAAATACATTTCATTTTCAAAATGTAATAGAATCTACAGACATTATTTAATTGTTTTGTCAACGCCTGTTTTCAAACTGACGTCCGTTCTGGTCCAGGCACTGCTGATAACGCGAAGCAATGGAATCGCAAACATCACGAAACATTTCGTTTGGTATTTGTGTGCATTCTCGTTCAATGGCTGCTCTCAATTCTGCGACTGTTGCAGGTTTTATAGCGTAGACTTTGTCTTTTAAGTATCCCCCATAAAAAAAGTCTAGTGGTGTGAGGTCTGGTGAACGCGGAGGGTATTCTACGAAACCCCTTCGTCCAATCCACATCCACATCGTGCCAAGTACCACTCGCAATACTCCACTCTTCGGTCCGGATCATCTTCATTAATAGCATGGACTAATCTTGGAATGTAACTTTTCCATTGACAGCGCTTCAAAATGCGTTGGACAGACGATTCTGAAATTCCTACCTCACGACTCGCTTGCCGCACAGATTTTCTTGGACTTTGGTGATACGTTTCCAGTACTCTTTCTTGCTTTGTGGGGCTTGTCGATGTCCGTGGTCTTCCGGAACGCTTCTTGTGGACATTCTGAACAGTTCCATCGGCTTCAAACTTATCTCTAATTCGAGTGATGGTAAGTCGCGTTGGTGGATCTGTTTGAAACTCCCTCCTAAACTGTCTTTGCACTTCAACTGCGTTTTCACACTTCCAGTAGCATTTTAGAATGAATTTCCTTTGTTCAAAGCTTAGTCTGACTGCCATTATTAATTCTAATGGGTTTAACTTGGAAAGAAAGAAACATCAATTGAGCTATCAGCTGTTAAAGTGTGTATACATTTTTTTGGGACGCCCTGTATATATATATATATATATATAATACACACACACACACACAGTATATGCCCTTTTAAAAAAGACCAGGATGAACCCACGAATACATGCAATTTATATTTCATAAATTCAAATATCGATGTCTTCCTTCATTGTCATATAGTTTAACCAGTTAACCTGTTACTGTTGTTCTAAGCTATGTATTTGTAAGATAAATTAAAGAAATGCCAGCACTAATTCATCCATTTATATCACTAGTTACGTCAAGTTGTGTAATGTAACTTTAAAACCATGAAAATACATTTGCGGTAACACGGTCTAGTCATCCATATTCGGATAGATTCACGATCAAATACTGAATCATCAAATCTGTTTTCCGTCTCTCAACATCCACTTAAACATTATTATTATTATCATTATTAGTATATATGTACAAAATTATTTAAATTAAACATTTGATTTCTTCAAAACAGTTGGCAACTCAATCTTTTAACGTAGGCATAATTCTGTTGTCTAATTTATTGTTTCCGATGACTAGTTGTTATTGTTAAATGTTTTTTATTTTATTTCGTTCATAATTCCTTTTACTCAGTCAGAGAGCTAGGGCTATGAACGCCATCGTAAGGAAAATAATCAAGCGAACATTTCTGTTTTATGCTTCTATTTCAAATCCTATGGTCCTCTTAGGCTTATCATCAACAACAACAACATACCGTTAACACAGTGTCGGTTCTTTAAAGATTAGGCAGGTGAGGCGACGTCTCGCCTCATAAAACAAAATATTCCATTATATATATATATATATATTATATATATATATATAAAGAACGACGCTTGTGTAGAAGAGCGCTCTTCTACACAAGCGTCGTTCTTTACATTAATTATACTGTGTTCGCAGTTAAAATGTATATATGTACGGCATGCGCAGGTGCCCCCTCAGGGCATTGGTTTCTGCTCGTATGTAGGAGAATTACGACTTCTGATTGATCGAGGTCCTTGGTGTAGTGGATAGCATATCTGACCAGCAATCGGATGAGATCGGGTTCGATTCCCGGGAGGTACCTCATTTTTCATTTGTTCGTTCTCCCTCATCTTGTGCGGAACGCTCTTCTACACAAGCGTCGTTCTTTACATTAATTATACTGTGTTGTTTGCAGTTTATATATATATATATATATATATATATATATATATAATATTATTTTAATAAGGTAAATTTATAAAAATGCATAAAAATATTCATAAGTTTTTTCCCATTCATTTTGTACACAAAAAGTCCTATATTTCATGCATAAAGTGCTAGCATTCGAAAAAAAACTTGCTTCGCCTTGT
>JAJOZX010000946.1:977500-1075544 GCA_023014485.1 Bathynomus jamesi
AAGAACTTAAACAGACTGCATATTATGCTCCAGATAGACAGGAAATTCAGAGAAGCATGAAAGCGATTGATCTCGGGATAATAATGACATGATGATGCGAAATTCGAAACACAAAATCAGATAGCGATAAATAAAGCAAAAAGAGTCGCCGGACAGGTTCTAAGAACGTTCAAGAGAAGGGACAGGACAGTAATGATTCCCCTGCTAAAAACACTGATTATACCAAAACTTGAATACTGCTCAGTTTTGACGTCCCCATATAAAAAGGAAGAAACTAATAAACTAGAAGAAACGCAAAGGCATTTCACAGCCAAGATTGATGGCTGCAAAGAACTCAACTACTGGGAAAGACTACGTAAACTAAATCTGTACTCACTGGAAAGAAGAAGAGAGAGGTACATCATAATCTACATATGGAAAATGATCGAAAAACTGGTACCAAACCTAAAACTAAACCCAATTACCATTCAAACAACACTGGAAAATAGGAAAGGCAGAATGTGTAGTGTTCCCAAATTAAAAGCACGACAAGGGACCTCCTCAACCCTGAAGGAAAATAGCTTGGTTGTCAGGGGGCCAAGACTTTTCAACCAGCTTCGTAAGGACCTCAGAAACGTAACGGGGGTCAAAGTTGAAGTCTTCAAGAAAAGACTGGATGCCTGGCTCAGGACAGTACCAGATGAGCCGGGCGTGCCTGGCTATGTACGGTGGAGAGCGCAAGAAAGTAACTAGCTCCTCCACCAGGCCAGACCTAGAGGCGGGGCCACCAGCTTGACCTCCGTGTGAAGAGAGACCAACACACGAAAGAACATAAGGTTCATAAGGTAAGGTAAGGTATATATAAGAAAAAGCAAGGGGCCCAATACAGAACCCTGAGGAACGCCACTCGCTACGTTAGCCCAACACGACTCCGCTCCATCAACGACCACCCTCTGTTTCCTACCTCGCAACCACTCTTCTATCCAATTTATTACTACACCCCTGATTCCATGAGCCTTAGTTTTCTCAATGAGTCTTTTGTGCAGTACGGTGTCAAACGCTTTTTGAAAATCTAAATACACTACATCAACCGCCCGATGACTATCGTAAGCGTCAACCACGCTTTTAAAACATTCTAAAAGATTAGTTAAGCAAGATTTGTTTCGCCTAAAACCGTGCTGCGTATTTCTAAGTTATGCAATTTTAAGTGTTCGACTATACGATCCCTAATTATTGATTCCAGTAGCTTACCTACAACAGACGTTAAACTGATTGGCCTATAATTTCCCGCCGCACCTTTATCGCCTTTCTTGAAGATAGGTATTACATTTGCTAATTTGAAATTATCTGGTACGCACCCCTCAGAAATAGACGCATTAAAAATCTTTGTTAGCGGCACAACAATGCTATCTTTTAATTCTTTTAGTTGTATGGGATATATGGAATCCGGCCCCGGTGATTTACGCGTTTTCATTTTATCCATATAGCGCATTACCTCCTCTTCACTAACAACAATATTATCCAAAATATTACCATTATCAAAGGGTATTATGTCTATGACCGTAGGGATATTCGTTACATCTTCTATAGTAAAAACTGACGTAAAGAATTCGTTTAGCAAGGTAGCCATTTCCTTGTTTTCAAAAACTAGATCTCCGTTAACATTTTTCAACGGCCCCAAGACACTTTTTACTGGATTTCTATTGTTGACGGATTGAAGAGTCGCTTGGGGTTTTCTTTATCGTCACGAGCTATGGAGATTTCAAATTCGAGCTTGGACTTTTTTATCACACTTTTCGCTTCACGCCTTAGAGATATTTAGTTGTTTCTTAATCACAAATTGTCTTTATCGCACTTATGTAGCCTATAAGCCCTGTCTCTACTCTTTATAATGTCTCCTACTCTAGAAGTAAACCACAAGGGCTTTTTACTTACTTTTTATTATTTTATTTACTTTTTTTACTAATTTTGTACGGTACACATTCCTCATTTATAGTCCTAAATACTGTTTCAAACGATTCCCACATTAGTTTTGCGTTGGAGTTCCCCATTACGTTTTCCCAATTGACGTGTGACAATTTATTTCGAAATTTACAAAAGTCTGCGTGCTGGAAGTTAGGAATTTTAGTCGAGTTAGCTGGTTTCGAGTGACTTACTGAGAGGACATTGTGATCGCTATTGCTTAACGGTTCTATTACTTGAAGATCAGTAATTAGCCTATCATCCGTAGTTATTACTAAGTCTAAAATACTGTCCAACCTCGTAGGTTCCCCAACCTTTTGAATAAGAAAGCTATCCTCGAGAAAATTAACTAAACGATTACCTTCCGCGTCTCCTTGCATTGTATCGTAATTCAAGTTGGCGCAATTAAAGTCACCCATAACTAAAGCCTGCTCACTACCTATTATTCTCTTTAGTTCACGATATAACGCTTCGTCCGTATCAGCTGTTTGATTAGGGGGCCTATATATAACCGCAACAAGAAGTTTGAAATCGTTCAATTTAAGTTCTGCTATAGTCGAATCTATTGGTTCTGGAATTGTGTGCTTTACTTCTATAACGTTCGCAATATTATCTTTGATATACAACATAACACCGCCTCCTCGCCTACCTATTCTGTTTTTAACAAAAAGCCTATAGCCTCTAATTTGATACTCCCCTACAAAGTCACGTGTTTCAGTGCTAAGCCACGATTCATTTATCGCAATTAAATCATAGGCTTTACAAACAATTAAAGAAAAAAATTCGTTTTATTTCGTAAGCTTCGAGCATTTAAGGATAGAACCTTCAAATTGTTTGTAATTGCGACACTGCGAGCGCAGAGGAAATTTGTGGAATTTACGCTGGGACCGTTCGGCTTACGGCAGCCTGAAAAGAAGAGACAGTATTATGAAAGTCTTCCTAAACGCGCAGCTCCAACGTCATTAAGATGTCCATCTCCGAGGAACAAGTCCCTCCTGCCGTAGAAATTGTTCCAAAAATTCGCAAAATGCACGCCTTCCTGTTGGCAAAGAGACTTTAGGTTATTGTTAATATAGGTCGCCTTGCTGTAGAAATCATTACGTTGGATAATTCGAGGAAGTATACCTGTTAAAACAATCTAGTTTTTTCCTTTAATCGCTCTAGTAAAGTCCCTGTACCTAGCCAGCAGTTCTTCCGATCTAGAATTTAAAACGTTATTAGTACCGACATGAATAACATACGTTGTGTCCTCGGCAGTACCGTCTGTAAAATGGTCAACACTATTAGTTGTATCCTGCACCTTTGCACCAGGGTAGCAGTAATGGCGCCTACGACGAGGGTTTCTCCCACAGAATTCCTCGAGCTGCCCTCAAACAATGGAATCGCCAACGAGTCGTATTTTCGGTTCATCAGCATCTTCGAAACCTAAAACAGAAAACTTAGTTTGTTGTTACTGGTAGACAAGTCTTAGGTTTTCTCAATGGTGCTCCATTACGCACTCGAACGAAGGGTTGGGAACTAGGGGAAGAGAGAGGGCTATTAGTACTATTTATATTATTAGTAGAAACTGAGTCAGGAGGGGTCGTAACTGGAGTCTCAAGGGATTCTAATTTTGCCGTCAGGAGCATCACGCTTTCTTCAAGCCTAACTCTGGCCTCCCTCTCACATTCTAACTCGTTCCTCAGGACTTCCATGCTTCAGCACTACCTGCAAACTAACTGTTCATTATTATTAGCCATTGTAAACGCGTAAGCGGCAAATTTCCCTTCACAGCGACTGCAAATACTTGACGGGGGTGCCATGTTCTTAGTTAAAAAAAAAAAAAAAAAAAAAGCGCTTGGAAATTAATAAATTACAACTTAGGTCTACCGCGTGCTTATTGCGCCGTCACCTGAGCAAACCCGCAAAAGTGTTCCTGAAACGCAGAAACAGATTTTTGTAACACAAATTTATACTAAATGAATACTGTATATAATTAAGCTACCGACGAAAAGATCTGTAAAAGAAAGAGTATTAGTAGTACTTATCTGTCCGCGATTCGACCGACTTTTTTCCTTTTTTCCCACGGTATGTGACCACACTCTACCTGACCTCCCTGAGGAAGGGAAAATGAACCTGACTCCTCGTTTTCTGATATCCTGGCCAGTCGAAACAGTCGGAGAAAACAGCCAGTCGGCTTAGACACACACACAAGACCGTGAGGCCCCATAAATGGGGTGAGGAACTTAAAGAAGGGGGCACCCTCATTACAGAGGTGAAGGCCTCCAGGAGCCCCTGCAGGAGCAAGTTTCAAAGCGCCCCAAATTCCTCGGACCAGATGCGGACATACTACTAGTATAACTTTACTTTAGTCTTTAGACGTGAAGTGGACGACCTATATTTTTCTTTCTTTTAGATCGATGAAACACATTATTCTCAAGACATTTTCAATAAATAAAGTGGCTCAAGAAATTTAATTGAGGAAAAATAGCGATTCATTGTAAGTGCGTCCGGCATGACAATAAAAGCGTAAACAATGACAACAGTGCGTGGTGGAGGGGGAGTGCGTGCGCATCCCTTGCACCCCTTCCCGCGTACGGGCCTGAGTGTGGTATAGTGGTTCGGATCCCACGTAAAGCTGTAGGTCCCCTTCGTCATATGATCTTAGATTTTGAGAAGGAAGTTAAATAACGTTATTACTTTTAGCTCCAATAACACGTTTCTGGTACAATTTGTCACTTAGTTGTAAAGTAAATATTGGGATCTCAGGTGTGTATATATATATATATATATATATATATATATATATATATATAGATATATAGTTAGTTCGTTAGTATTTCTTTAGGCCTAAATGAAAATAAGATAAGTTATCTTCCTGAAGTATGATAAATAGTTTTATGAAAATAATTTTTTCTTTAATTAGTATGTGAAGGTACTTTATTATGTGTAGACTTGTTTTGTGGTGCAAAGGTTTGTGCAGTAATTGATACTATATATATATAATATATATATAATATATATATATATATATATATATATATATATATATATATATATAAAAGGTAGATAGACAAGATACGTTTCGAAAGAGTTTTTTGGATTTGTTCTATGACATTGTCATAATTTATTTGAAGTAATCAGTGTACCACAGTTCGAGGGACTTCTTTGAAGTGACGTCTTTGGAACTTTCTGGAAGAAGTCACGAGTGTTTGTAACGTTTTAGCCTCGGTTACGGTGAGGTTGTAATAAAGGAATTTAGAAATACCTTCAAGTGTGTGTGTGTATATATATACTGTACATACAGTATAATTTTTTCCTCACGACCAAAATAAAGTTAACTAAGTGTTAAGTAGGATTTGGCCCAGTACAGGCACGTGTAGCTTATTTGCTACCAACTGTCAATATGAAAATGAGCTTTGTGCCTAATGTAAACGAGTGTGTCGAGTGATTACCTCTAAAATAAAATGTGATAAGATAATAGTAAACTAAGGTTTATATACCACTCAAAGCAATCCCTTAAGATCTTCAAATCCGTTAGGGGAGTATGTACCCAACCTAGAACCCCCAGAACAACATTATATTGAAATGGGTTTAGGGGGAAAATTGCAAAATATTCGTGTTTCGTTCATCGATCTTTGGTTTAGTTGGGAAGGAGTTGCGTCCAAAGTTATCGAATAGTTTTGGTGGATAAAAAAAAGTGTGTTCAAATTCTGGCATTTGCGCTTCAAATGCGTTGTCTTTGCAATTTTCTCTTTAGTTATAAAGTAATTTTATTTTCTTTGGGGGGAGGGGGGCATTGTTGTCCACACGCGAGGCGATATGTATACACGCGTCAGTAGTACTCAGGCGTACTACTAACCTATTTCCATATGGTTGACGTAATAGTCTATCGACACTGAAAATAATAATAATAAAATGAACTTTGCTAGCTTAACCTGGCTTAAGCTTACTATAAACCACAATAACTTAACCGATTTCGTCATGATAGAATGAAGTTAGTTACTTGTGCGTGCGTGCGTGCGCGCGCGCGCGCCCGGAGGGGTAAATATGAATACCGAGTTCATGGAAAAAGTTTGTTTATAAATGTCCAAATATAAATATTTTATTCTCTTGGGTCACGTGACATTCTTATAGATTTACGTAGAGGGTTTATCATTCGTAATTACGAACATTTGGCCGCAAAGCAGTTAAATTGTGTTAAAAGCACGTTTTTTTTTTTTAAATACGCCGAGGAGGGGGGGGGGTAGAAGGGGCGCTTTAATTTGCAAAAAGTAGTGGGGATTTTAAGTTGTCATTGCCTGGTTGGAAGGTACTCATATATTCTTTCATTAATTGTGTTCATAGATTTGTTGTATGTGTTCGTTTATATACAGGGTGGCGCAAAAGTCGCGTACTACAAATCGATCAATCTCTACAGATGTCGAATATATATTGGTATTGTTTATTTTTAAGTGGATAAATAGGTCTTATATTGATAGAGTGCAGCAGATTAGGGAAGCATACATTAATTAAGTGTCAAAATCTAACGAACCTTTTTTTTTTGGCAGTTGTATTTATATTATTTTACTTGGTTGTATACAAGATATAAAATTATATTACATAAAGTAAACCACAGACCCATTTACATTTTTGTGCGAGTGGAGGCCTTGCCAATTAAAATACTGTAGGTTGTGTTTCGGACAACAGAACTTAGGTTTGTTTTGGCCCTGCAAGACTTCAGTCTTTCCTACTAATGGCCTCATTAATAGCAGCTCACCCTGTTGTTAATTTCGCTGCCATCCCCACCCTAAAAGAAAAAAATATATATATAGTCAGCACTGAAAATTCCTATGGTGCGCGACTTTTGCGACACACACACACACACACACACACACATATATATATATATATTAGTGGTGGACCGGATATCCGCATCATTTTTAACATCCGCACCCGCACTTCTGACTGCGGATATTACCTCTAATAAATTATGCAATTTACAATTAAATTAGCTTATAAAATAGCTTATAAGGCCCAGTCATGCACATTTCATGTAAAGCATTAATTAATTATTAATGAACAAACAAATATATAAACCTCAAAATATAAATACCTGGTAACACAGAATATTGAATGAAACTTGTTTCATTGAATTTTCTGTGGCTGAAACTCTTGAGAAAGTTTTTATCATAATGAAAACATTAATATTAATTTTAATTCTTATGCATTGCCTGCCATAATAGTAATATCACGAAATTTGAGAAATTGTCATATATTCATAATTATATTGATAGATTAACTAAAGATCCGCATCCGCGGATATTGAAATTAAAGATCCGCAGATGTTGAAAAACTGACATCCGGTTCACCACTTATATATATATGTGGAAAAGTGTTTCCACGAGAAAATAAATTTGTTAAAATTTAAAGATTTATCATTCTGTTTGTATAAATTAACATTAATCCTTTAAAAGATATTATTCTGTTCATCTAAATTAAAATATGATTCCGTTACATTCTTAATTTTGTATAAAGTGTCTCATTGCCAGTGGAAAGCTTGGCGCCCTTTTTCTTAACCCTAACGAAAACAGCGTTGCCACATCTAGAATCTTAACAGAGATTCCTAAATTGTAAATGTTCTTTTCAATTATTATAAATCACATAAAAGAGTTAAGTGTAAAACTACAATTGTATACATTCTTTTGCTAATATCCAATTTTACCAATTCTCTTGTTAATATCATTATTAGAGTAGGATTTTGCAAGTTTAATAGTCTTTTGTAAAACGTGGCAACATGTGGGTTTCCCCAGGACAAAGGGAACCGCCTTGAGGAAGGCAAGACGCCTTGAGACGGGAGTGAGAGTCTCGCCTCGGCCTCGAGCATGACTCCAGATTCCTGGGATCTTGGGAGCATTGCTCCAGTAAATTTGACCATGAGAAAAAGTAAATTTGCGTTTGGGTTTTGTTCATCCGCTAGACGTTATTCAATTTTTTTGCGTATACGTTCTTGTACAAACCAATTTTTTTAAATTACAAATTTAGTTATTTTAAGTTTAGTTGGTAATTCCATATTTAACAATTATTTTTATTTTTTGTTAAGCTTCAATGTTTTGATAATTAAAATTTTATTAAAACGTATATTTTTTTAATATAAAATTATCAGGATTGGACTATGTTCCATTGATCTCGGCCAGGTTTGATAAATTGGCCAGATAATTACTTGTGCGGTTTTAAGTAATCCACCATGACTCTAGAATTGAAAAGTTTAGTTAAGTTTAAACTTACTTTTACTTACTTTAACTTACCTACTTTTACTTACTCTTCCTTACTTTTACTAAGTTTAAAGCACTTACTTTTACTTACTTTCATTGTACTATATTTACTTACTTTTACTCACTTTTACCATACTATATTTACTAACTTTTACTTATTTTGTATTTTTTCAGGTAGTCAATAATCAATAATGGATCCTAATATTGATGAAGTTGGAGAGAAAAGTGAGGGTGCTAAAAGGGGTTACTTTTGTGGTCAATGCAAGAACAAATATTCAAAGAAACAAAACTGGGAGGAACATTTTAATTCCCAAAAAAATATTTGTTACAATACAAGAGGTCCCAGAGTTTGGGCCCACAGCTTAGATATTGCAGTAAAGAAATACCAGGATGAAGTGCAGCAAAGAGATACGGCAAAGCAGTCATTTAGTTTGTTCACAAAATGTGCTAGTGCTAGACCTCAGAAAAATGAACCAACTTCATCAACTGCTAATCTAGAAAATGAAACTTTTTCACTAGATGTTTCACAGACTGAAGAAAGTGCTTCTCCTCCACCTAAGAAACAAAAGGTAAGTGAGGAATCTGCGCATCAGACTAACAAAACTGCTTTAGAGGAATTTGAAAATTCCCAAATCCAGAAGACATTGAATGCAATTTTGCGCCTAACAAAATAAACTCATCAAGCTGTTGTGGTTAATAAAGAGAAGAGTCAAAATATGCCTTCAAGTTCAAGTGTTGCATCCAAATCTAATAAAGCAAAAAGCAACAAATTTGACATTTCCATAGCCCATTTAAGCAAGTGTAAATCAATACAAGAAATCCTGAACAATGATTTGATCAAATCTACATTCAAATTGGTGGAAAAGAAGGATCTAGGGCATGCTGATGATTCAGTTTCAGTACCAAGTGATATAATGGAAAACATTGCAAATAGTGACACTAATATGCCTGATGTAGATATAGCTGTTGAGGATGAAGATGATGATAATCAAGAAGATATTGATGATGCTTCTGATGATAAAATGTTTACATTATATTGCATAGCTTGCACAGACCCCAAAGCATGTGCTTCAGACAAACATTCTAACATAAAAGGTTACTTCAATGTTAAAGATTTAACCTATGTATGCAAACAAGGAGAAAATCAAGAGAGATGGTTTAGAAATCTGAAAACCCACCTGAAGAGACATTTAATTAAACTTCAGCATCATCAAAGAGCTGCTGTTTATGAAGTGATGAAAACATCTTCTCGGAACACTACTAAACGCATAGAAGACTTATGTGGCAACATCTTATACTACATAATGAAAACAAACACTGCATGGGCTCTATATCCAGTACTTCTAGCTGTATTACATAGGTCAGGTTGTGAGGTTGGAAATTTGAATCATAGCACACATGCGTGCGAGACAATTTGTGAGCTATTAGATAATCAACTTAAAGAACAAACTGTAAAGTGGTTCTTAGAACAAACTTCAGTAACAATAACAGCTGACATTGGAACAATTTTGGGATTAAGCATGCTAGTTGTATTAGTTATGAGTGAAGAAGATAAGACTGTAAAACTTGCTGGGATAAATTTAGTACGCAGCAAATCAGGAGTTTATTTGGCCAATGAAATTTTTGATGTGTTGAAGTCTCCTAATCACTTGAAACTATCTGAAGAAGCAATTAAATCCAAGGTATCTGGAATGGTTGGAGATGGGGCTTTTTGTAAGGACAACGAGCCATTTAAAAACGAAATGAAAAAGTTGTTTGGAGAAAATTTCAAATTTCGATGGGACTTAATGCATCTTGTGAACAGAGCCCACGTTGATGCATTGAAGAAAATTTGTAAACTAAGTGAGCTTTTAGACTTTATTCAGAATCACTCTTCAAATGTGAGATCAGGCCTTGACTATACCAATATGGTTCTTGACAATATCATTGGTTTTAAGAGACCAAAACTCAAATCTGATACTCGCATGGTTAATTACGAATTTGATCAATTTGACAGATTTGTGGAAAATTGTGTTTTTTGATCATCCACAAGAGAAAGAAATTAGTGCCAAGTTCTATGTATTGATTTCCTATGTAACAAAGATTATGTTGCAAGTAGCTCAAAAAACCACAGTTAGTGCAGAATTTGTAGAAAATATATTTTATAAAGGAGGAGGGAAAACTGTTATGTTAAGAGTGATGGAAACAATTTCCAAATTAGCTAATGGAGGAAATGCAAATGATGTAGTTTCTGAATTTAAGCACGATACCACAGGGCAGCAAAAGGAACTAACAGCTGAGGATTACATCCTAAATGAAGTTTACAAATACATCAAGAAACGTTCTGATTACTATCAGGTTGCTGAAGTTGCTAGACCATCCAGAACCAGATCTGAAAGTAGTTTTACAAAAGACTCAGTGATAAATTGGCTGACAGAATATATAGAACAGCTGTGGAAAGGAATCACAGAGAGATTAAAGCATTTTGATAAAGATGGATCAACTGCCTGGAGTGAAGCACCAGCTGAAGGGACATTCTCCATTCTTGGTTACATTGTTGAACACAAAGGATCCATTAAGCCATCTCATTTGACTAAGCTGTGCAGAATTGTGAAGGAGGGTCCAGCTCCAGGCACTAGATCTGCTGTAATGATCACACAGAAAGCCATTGATCAGTGGCCAAGCATACATGGCGGTAAATTCACAACAAATGCCTATATGCAAGGTCTAACATCGTCCACTGTTGCTGCTGCAATGAATAAATAAACTTAAGGTGAGTTATAAACTGTACATTATTGTAAGGGTGTCAGGAAATGATTGCCCCCCCCCTGTACAGAAGAAACTGAAAGGAATAGAAAAAAACAGACAAAACCACGCGAAAGAGCGTTTAATTTTGAATAAAAAACACTTGTTTTAATATCGGGTGTTGCCCCCATTTGCAGCTCTGACGGCCATTAATCGACGGGGGTATGATCCCAGAAGTGTCTCAAAGAGATCGGTATCATGACTCATTTCTTCAAGGACTTCGTTGATCTTTGCAGTCATAATTTCTGTTGAATACCGATTCTGAATGGGTTGTTCCAGCATTAAGGACTCCACCCGATCCTTCATGATGGATCCGACATGTTCACAGACATTAAGATCGGGAGAATTGCCAGGCCATTCATTATTTCCGAAAAAATCAATGTTCTTAAGCAGTTGTTGAGTCGCAAGTGCTTTCATACAGGGGGCTTTGTCGTGAAGAAAGGTTGCCTGTTCAACATCCAAAACACACTCGGGGTCTTTCAAAAACGGAATTACATGTTGGGCTAAAATTACATTTCGAAAATAAGGCCCATCCCAACTGGTTCCTCTTGGTTTGATAACCCAGATGAGCTTCCGAATAGAGAACATAATGAAAACACCCACACATGCTGGATTTTTTACTATTTCTCGATACTTCTGGTCGTCTGGGACTTCATCAGGAGTTGTTGCCCAAACCCGATCATTCTGAAAATTTGGTTTTCTGGAGACATAAACGAAGAATTCATCGCTGACAACCAAGTGAAGGAAATCGTCTTCCGTCCATTCCTCAAGATAATCACAAAACCATAGCCGATCTTCAATATTAAGATCACTCTTCCGTGGCTTAGCTATTTCATGCCAAGCACTCAAGCCTTGGCGAACTCGAAATTGATGCACAAGTTGCCGATTGACTATCTTACCACGACGGATAAGTATCTCTTTCGCTACCTCAGAGCAGCTCTTCTTTCGGCGCCGTGATGCAGCAAGCACAATGTCTTTCGATTCTTGAGATAATCTCCGGTCTTCCTCCTCGAAATTCTGTTTCACAATCTTCAGGATTCTTATTCCAATTCCTTTTGACAAAGTCTTCTGATCTTTTTAATCTCTCAGCCACCCAGTGTCGAGTTATGAAAGTTGCACCAGCTTCCTTTGCTTCACGAAATGTGACAGCTCGAATGCGGTCAAGAACTCGCTTTTTCTCTGAATCGTTCAAAATACATGATGCCATGGTTTCTGTGGGGAAAAAAATGGTAAGAATTAAAATCACGGGAATAGAATATGATGGTTTTTATTCAGATTTTAACGCTCTTTCAAGTGGTCTCGCCGGTTTTTATCTATCTCTTCTAGTTTTTGCTCTACAGGGGGGGGGGCAATCATTTCCTGACACCCCTATTATTATGTTTAGCTAAAACAATTTGTAATTGGTATGTCGTCAATTCAAGAGTTTACTCTCATTAACCTATCTAGTAGTGTAAGGGGAAAAAAAGTAAATTCAGAGCTGTGCTCCAGTAAATTTTTTCAAATCTGGAGTCATGGCCTCGAGTGGGTGTGAGTGTTCCGCCCTTGGGCCGGGCCGTTTCGGCTGGTCCCCTTAGCTTTTTGATGTAAGCATTTGCTCGTTAATAACTTCTCTCTATCAAGTGTTGTGTAAAGGATTTCATTTCTAATATTCTGTGTTAAATAAAGAAGGACAAAAGTGTGATGCGTCATTTTATAGCCTTCCAAGAAGAAGCATTCCCTTCTCTCAACGGGCCGAGAGAGAGAGTACGCCATCAACCGAAGGTATAAATTGTCTTCGAAATTTGGTCAGAATAAATTAATTAAACGGTATAAACTTCCTTGTTGGTGCGAGGAAGCGACATACCAAGAACACCTGTGAAACGGCGGAGATGGTGTAACGAAGCATAACATCTTTCGCCGACATATATATATATATATATATACACAGGGTGTCCCAGGAAGAAATGTCAAGAATGCACCATTTCACTCTCTGGGTATTTCTAAGTAGAAAGTATTATATCGATATGGGTCTGATTCCCAACCGTTACCAAGATACAGGCCTCTACATTTGGGTAATTAAAACATAATAAAAAGGCGATCTTAGATACTATTTAATGACACTTGTGTTTACTATTGCACTTATTGCAGAATGATTTCAAAGTGACCCCCTCCTTCTTCAATGCACGCGGCGAGCCTCCGAGCCATCGAGTCTTGCCAAGGAAAACGCGGAAGTTCATTGGTTTATGAACGCATCCTGTGTACGTGCAACCAACTGCTCCCTAGTTTCGGGCTTACCCGGCTGATAAACGTTACTCTTCAAGAACCCCCAGACAAAAAAATAATGTAAATAAATAATGTGAGGATCTGCACAGTTGCCAATGTATCATTAAATGTCATTGAATATTATCTAAGATCGGCTTTTTATTATGTTTTAGTTACCCAAATGTAGAGGCCTGTATCTCGGTAACGGTTGGGAATCAGGCACATATCGATATAATACTTTCTACTTAGAAATACCCAAAGAGTCAAATGGTGCATTCTTGACATTTCCTCCTGGGACACCATGTGTATATATATATATATATAATAATAATAAATTGTGTGTGTGTGTACGCTCGTGCGTTCTTAGCTCTCTTACGAAACTGCAATAATCTTGAAGATACACACAGTTTATTACGACATTAGCGATGTCGCGATAGTTTGGCTTATTTTTTACTGAAAATAAATGTTGTGAAAAAGTGATATTGGTTGCGCTACATTATATGGTTGGTTTAGAATAGATTAAATGTCGCCATCCACACCTGAAACGTAAGTGTCGCGTTTAGTGAGGTAGCCGTGTGTGTGTGTGTGTGTGTGGGTGGGCGTTACCAATAATGCTCACGATTCAACCTGTTTTTCATGTTTGCATTCATCGAATATGTGAACTGCATAAAAGCGATTTCTGCCATTTTTTAACCCCCAATTACTATGGAAGAGGATCTATAATTTCACGCGAGTGTAAAAATTAGCTTTACAGATCATTTTTTTAATTTTATTTTTTTATTTTTTTATAATAGTCAAGCAATAAAATGTAACTAAAATTATTTAAAGAAAATTGTAAGCGAGTTAGAGTTTAACATGGTACTTGTAGGTTATCTCCCTCCCCTCCCCCCCACGCTTGATTTGTTATCGTGGCAAATAGCACGCACGCAGAACAATCAAACGAGCATTTCGTTCTAGAATGTTTGATGCACATTCGTTGTTGATTTGTTATACAACTTACATTAACTTTGGATCACCTGAAGATCAGGGTCCCCAGTCTTCTTTAGTTAGCCTTATAACGCTAATTAACAAAAATATCACAACCTAACCTAACCAATCGTTAGGTCAACTGTACGCCCTTGATGATTGGTTAGGTTAGGTCGTGATATTTTCGTTAGTTAGTTTTATAAAGCTAACTAAAAAAGGCTGGGGGTCCTGATCTTCAGGTGATCCTTCCTTAACTTTATAATGGCGATCCTTCAGAATCCGGCCATAAATTAGTTTAAAAAATAAGTCGTATCAATAATTATTACATGAGCCAAATTATATATTTAATACTGTAGTATCTATTTGAGTAGATATTACCAATCCTTTGCACAATTTAATTATTGCTTTTTCAGCCAGAATGAATTTACTGCGACTTCATGCTCTTTATTACGATGACAAATCAAGCGTGGGAGGGAGATAACCTACAAGTACCTTTAACATTTACAATTAGCTCATAAATAACTTATCATGGCTTCCGATGCGTAGCTAAAAATTTTGATGGCTACATTCTTTTATAATTTATTCACAAACTTTATTTTCTTCCTTCCACGAAAGTGTATAGTCTGGTTGCACGGGGTGGGAACCCTCCATTGTTTGTTATAAAGCAAATCGTGACATATTTTGAAAGCTTATACCACCCCATTCAAGAATCCATCGGGTGTACACCTGACTCCCGCTTGGCTTTTTCAATATGGCCGCCATTTTCCAAGATGGCCGGCGAAACTGAAAAATCCCATATCCGGTCAATACTTGGATTTTGATGATCTCGGTGTCATTTCTAGGGATTTTTAGGATGATGAGTCGATCTGGAGAGGTTGCAGATACTTTGGGAGTCGTTTTGACCCATATTCGTCAATACTCAAGGTCATTGGAGGTCAAACGCCCCCCGAAATAAGGAATATCCCGGGCAGTCGTGGAGATATTTTGGTGATCTTACTGTCGTTTTTATGGTTTTGGGCGAGACTGAGTAGTTCTATAGGTACATGATAATAGTAGGATATAATTTTGCAACTCCCTGGGTCAAGTCAAGGTCATTTGAGGTTAAAGTTTGGCCTTGAAATATGATAATGCCACAGTTAACATCACTGTACAGTATTTGCTTTATTTCAGTGACAATTTCTACAATCTAGCTAACTGCTGAGCACTTAACATCTTTTCTGCAGATAAAACCAGATCATAATGCTTAAATGACATAACCCACATTATATGGATATTCGGATATAAACCACAATTTATGCTGAAGTGCAGGGCACATGCATTCTATGGAAGGTTGCAAAGCTACAAGATATGACCTCGTAAGCAAAACAAAGCTCACACCTAGCTGGGGGATTGGCATTGACAACTTTGATGCAGTTATTCACATTAGGTAACCATTTATTGGGGGAAAATATCAAAAGACATGGTTGTCAGGATCATCAGTCTGCTCTTTGCGTTTTGGGTCAATGGATTGTTGCAATCCAAGCCGCTGCCACGTGCACAGAACATCCCCCTGCATGCTGATTGTGATTCACACCCACATCTGATTAGCTTCAGAACTTCATCTGATGCTAAGCACACCCTTCACCAACTGTTTTTTGAGATGAGAACTCTGTTTGTTTCGTCTCTCTCCCACCCATAATGCACAGGATCAAGTGGTGGTGGGTCACACTTTAGTGCATCGAGCCAGTTCGCCACAGTGTAGTGGAAAAAAAAAGTTAAAATGACTGGACCGCAGAAACTGAAGGCTGAATGTGCGAGGTGTGAAGTAAACCAGTGGGTGACGAACTTCACAGAAGCCTGCTTCGATAAGATCAACCACTCCAGCATGTGCCGCTTTTGCGAACTCATGCAGTTTTACTTGAAGCTGGAGGAGAGGATCCGGCGGCTCGAGTCGTCCAGATCGGCTGTTGGAGGTGCAGCGGTCACTGACGAGGCTGCGCCGCCCTCCAACCCGGAGCTCATTCAGGATAGGATAGCTGCCGTGGAAAGGCTGTCCAGCGATGGAATGGACAGAGCTCGGGACCGCGGAGAAAGGGTAGAGGTGCAACCCGGGGCCAGGTCCTAAATCAGTGTCAGGAATCGCCAGCAACCCACGTGGAATGCATGGAACCGCGGCGTAAGGTGGAGGGCGTAAAGAAGGGGCCGATAGAGAACGGTGGGAAGGGGCCGATAAAGAAAAAGGGTGGGAAGGGGCCTACTGATAACCCAAAGAAGCCGAAGGATGTAGCTGCCGGTCGGGGTGGGTCGGGTGGTGTAAGTGCGGCCGAGTCTATGGGTGGCGACGGGTATCGAAAGGTCTCGGGCAAGAAGGCTGCGAAGCCGAAGCCCGAGACCCCGGTTGCCCCTGTCAGGATCTCCAACCGCTTTAGTCTCCTGTGCGCGAAGGAGGAAGACACCGTTTTAATTGGGGATTCGCAGATTAGGGGCCAGGAGAAGTACTTTGCTTCTGCAAACCGAGACAGGAGGAAGGTAAGGTGCTTACCCGGTCGGGGAACGGCGCACATAGAGAAGGAATTAGAGAAGGTGCGCGTGGCTAGTCGGAGGACTGCGATCGTTGTCCATGCTGGTGGCAACGACTTGTCCCTCAAAGGCGGTAGGGTAGGTTCAACGGAAGGGATCATCACCGAGATCATGTCTCTTGCGGATGATCTAAAACTTAAGACAGACAGGGGAATGTTGATGGGTATTTTACCGCGGATGAATGCCAGTGACCACGCGCTCAGTAAGGTCATTGGCATCAACGAGAGGGTGCAAGACTTGTGCGTCCCAGTGGGCCGTGAGGTTTGTTAACCCGTTCACGCGGTTTCGGGTAGGGTGGACCTGTATCAGAGGGATGGTGTCCACTTCAATGTCAAGGGTAAAGGTGTGCTAGGCACGCTGCTTGACCGGCACCTATACCGTATGGTGAGGTCAAGCCCGGGATTGATGATGGGCCCCCACCGGAGAGAGATGATGTTGAGCCGGTGGCGGACGTACCTTCAACTGAAGGGTGCGTCCAGGTGGGTGACCTCCTTCCCGTTGGAAGGGGCTCAGCCTCCTGTGGAAGTTGCCACCTCGTTGGTGAGGGGCTCTGCAACTCCCGACAGCCCTGGCTGTTCGGGAAACGGGTCGTGCTTGGGTGCGGTCAGAATAGGGAAGGTTCCCTCCGTGCAATGCTTTTTAACGCTAGGTCGATTAGGAATAAGTTCTGCGAGCTACGGGCGCTCTTAGCATCAGAATACCAGGATATCGTTGCTATCACCGAGTCCTGGATTCATACTGATCGTAGGGACTACGTTGGGGAGTTCGAAATTCCCGGGTATAGAATGTTTCGCAAAAACCGCACCCGTGAAGAGGGGGGTGGGGTACTAATATACGTCAGCGACACGTTGAGTCCGGTTGACTGCCAGTTCCGGTCGGAACGGGAGCTGCTTGGCGTCGATCTGAACGTGGGAGGGACGAACTATAGGTTAATCTTGGTGTACAGACCTCCGCATCTCCTCCTCGAGGAGGATACAGCCCTGTACACCGAACTCAGTAGCCTGCTAGGGGATAGGGTGTGTGTAGTTTTAGGAGACTTCAACTGTCGCGGCATAAAGTGGGAAACAGGACTGCTGATGCTGAAGGGAGGAGGCTAGTTGACTTTGCTGATGAGAACTTCCTCACTCAGTGGGTCAATGAGCCTACACGACGAAAGCGTTTTAGACTTAGTATTCACGACCGAAGACAACCTCGTCACTGGCCTCACCGTTGACGAATCGTTGGGCGGGAGTGATCACGGTCTTATTAGGTTCCGTGTGTGCGTCCCTCGGGTGAAGCGTAGTAACTCGAGAGGCAGTAAGCTCGATCTCCGGCGGGCGGACTTTGTTAGCCTCAGGATAGCGTAGGTGAGATGGGGTTAGAGGTCGGCGGCGATGTTGAGGGAGTGTGGAGTGCATTCCGGGACGAGTTTATGGTGCTGCAGTCTGCTGCCATACCCTCAAAACCGGTCACCCCTGCTTCAACGCAGCCAAGTGGTTCAATCGTGACATCGCTTCGGCTATCCGAAATAGGAAAGTAGCGTATAGGAGGGCGAAGGCCAATCGTTCCCATGAGAACACTGAAGCGTATGTCCGCCTGTGTAGGGAAGTGAAGGCGAAGGTTAGACTAGCGAAACGTAACGAAGAACTACGGGTGGCAAGCCTCTGCAAGGGGAACCCTAAGGAGTTCTTCAGTTATGTTAATAGTAGAAAGCCCATTAGAAGCGGCTGCGGACCTCCGACGCGGACATCGCTACTGTGCTAAATGAGTACTTTGCGGGCGTGTTCACCAGGGAGGACACCCGCGTCATCCCCGAGCCAGGGGTGAGGCACGAAGGTGCTGGCCTGGATAGTGTTCGATGTACCGCGACAGTCGTTGCCGATAGAATAGACAAACAGCGCGTTTAAGGCTCCTGGGCCAGACCAGTTTCTCCCCAGAGTGTTGCGAGAAGTGCGCGACCAGGTGGCTCCCCACCTGGCTACAGTCTTCAACAAATCGTTGGAGACGGGCCAGGTGCCTGGTGACTGGAGGGAAGCCAACGTGACCCCTATCTTTAAGAAAGGGGATCACGAAAGTCCAGGGAACTATCGTCCCATTAGTCTCACTTCAGTTGTAGGTAAATTATTAGAGGGGATAATAGCGATAGGATCGTTGACCATTTGGATTCCTACAAGCTGCTTGGGGACTCCCAACATGGGTTTAGACGGCATAGGTCGTGTCTCACCAACTTGCTCGAGTTTTTCCACGTCATGTTGGGTGAGTACGATAAGAGTAGGGCGATTGATATACTTTATCTCGACTTTCAGAAAGCCTTTGATAAGGTACCTCACCGCCGGCTAATGGCGAAAGTGCGCGCGCTGGGTATCGGTGGGGAAATAGGTAGGTGGATTGAAAATGGCTGAGGAATAGGCGGCAGAGGGTTGTAATTAAAGGGGCTAGTTCGGGTTGGCCTCGGTCACTAGTGGGGTTCCTCAGGGTTCCGTTTTGGGGCCACTGTTGTTTATCATTTACATAAATGATATCGACGGTGGCATCGTCAGTCGGATCGCCAAATTCGCTGATGACACCAAGCTTGGGGCCAATGTTGGGACGCCCGAAGCGATCGAGGAACTGCGTGCGGACCTAGGTAGGATAGGAGAGTGGTCCGAAAAATGGCAAATGCCGTTTAACTTGGGTAAATGCAAAGTGATGCACATTGGCTACGCCAATCCCAAGTCGGACTACTCGATGTTGGGAGTAATATCGAGGTGACTGATTTAGAAAAGGACTTGGGTGTGCTAATTAGCAGCGACCTTAAGTTACGAAACAGTGCGTAGAGGTGGAAAAGAAAGCCCAGAAACTATTGGTTATATCAGGAGGCAATTTCAGTTTCGGAACAAGGAGATTGTGCTCTCACTGTACAATTCCCTTGTTCGGCCGCACCTGGAGTATGCTGTGCAGTTCTGGTCGCCCACCCTCAGGAAAGATATTGAGAGGCTGGAGCGAGTGCAGGCGAGGGCCACAAAGTTAATCCCTTCCGTTAGGCATATGGGCTACAATCGACGGTTACGCGCCCTGAACTTGTTTTCGCTTGAAACTCGGAGGCTGCGCGGTCAACTGATCGAGGTTTTCAAGCTCTTACGCGGGTTGAACGATGTCGATTTTAGAAGTTGTTTAGTTTAAATGATAACCCAACTCGCAACAATGGTTGGAAGTTGGATTTGAAAACGGTTTTAGACTAGTGTGTGTGGAATTACTTACTACGTATAAGATCTGTGACACATGGAACAGGTTACCTTCGGAAGTTGTGAACAGTTCCTCTGTGGATCAGTTCAAGAAAGGTTAGACCAAATCTTGCACACTATTTGAGTGTGTACAAATTTTCCCTGGCACCCGTTGCCATTGGTACCTCCTCGGTATGGGCCGCAAGGCCTTTTGAGGTACTTCTTTTCCTTGTAACTCTCTCTCTCTCTCTCTCTCTCTCTCTCTCTCTCTCTCTCTCTCTCTCTCTCTCTCTCTCTCAGGGGGTATAAAGGTTGTGCACATTCCTTCTGGGTGTTGTAAACTTTATACTTGGGTGTGACAGCCCTCCGGTCCCGAGTCGTGGGATTCTAGAGAAATTGGCTGCCAGTTCCTTTAGTTCTCTCTCTTTCGGGAGGGTGGTGTAAGTCTGTTGTACAATCCTGTCCCGTGGGTTACTAGGACCCCATCCCATCCCTACTCTGTCCTTTTAGCTTAAGTTAAGGATGTTCTCCTCTGACTGAAAAAAAACTTTTCTTTTAGTATTAAGTCTTTTTCTCTCCTTTTACTATTAGGACCCTACTGCTACCTCATGCGTGGGAAGAGAGGTTTTGGAACCTCTATAAATAACACCATTTAACGCTCGCAAGTCATGAGAGACTGGGATGGAGGGGTCCCAGGCGTAGCGGCGCGATGAATGAAGAAGGGGCCGATAAATAAAAAGGGTGGGAAGGGGCCTACTGATGGCCTATAGAAACCGAAGGATGTAATTCCCGGTCGGGGTGGGTCGGGTGGTGTAAGTGCGTCTATGGGTGGCGACGGGTATCGAAAGGTATCGGGCAAGAAGGCTGCAAAGCCGAAGCTTGAGACCCGATTGCCCCTGTCAGGAAGTGAAGGCGAAGGTTAGGCTAGCGAAACGTAACGAAGAACTACGGGTGGCAAGCCTCTGCAGGGGGAACCCTAAGGAGTTCTTCAGTTATGTTAATAGTAGAAAGCCCATTAGAAGCATGATAGGTCCATTAAAGGACCCCAGCGGCGTTCTGCGGACCTCCGACGCGGACATTGCTAATGTGCTGAATGAGTACTTTGCGTGAGTATTCACCAGGGAGGACACCCACGTCATCCCCGAACCAGGCGTCAGGCACGAAGGTGCTGGCCAGGATAGTGTCCGGTGTACTGCGACAGTCGTTGCCGATAGAATAGACAAACTGACCGTGTTTAAGGCTCCTGGGCCAGACCAGTTCCTCCCCAGAGTCTTGCGGGAAGTGCGCGACCAGGTGGCTCCCCACTTGGCTTCAACAAATCGTTGGAGACGGGCCAGGTGCCTGGTGACTGGAGGGAAGCCAACGTGACCCCTATCTTTAAGAAAGGGGATCACGAAAGTCCAGGGAACTATCGTCAGGAGGGCAGAGTCCATTGTAAAAGAGTTCAAGATCTTAACCGACAAGGTTAGGGATAAGAAAGATATGGGTATGGTTGTAGGCATTCTCCCACGAATGCGTGCTAGTGACTATACTTTAAGTAAAGCCATTAGCATAAATAAGAGTTAAACGCATGTGTGAGGAAAAAGGGCTAAAATTTGTTGTTTTTTGGCCTACATTCTTCGGAAATGGGGAATACTTTGGCTCGGACGGGTTACACTTTAATCAGAAGGGGAAAAAGAAGTTTGGTGATTTCATGAACATAAATTTGTATAATCTTTTTAAACTAGGAGCCCCCCCCCCAAACCAACAACTGATCCTGCTCCCCCATTTGTTAAAAACAACAACTCCCACAGCAGTTAGTAGTCGTCGTCCTCCTCCCACAGCAGTTAGTAGTCGTCGTCCTCCTCCACAGCAGTTAGTAGTCGTCGTCCTCCTCCCACAGCAGTTAGTCGTCGTCCTCCTCCCACAGCAGTTAGCCGTCGTCCTCCTCCCACAGCAGTTAGTCGTCGTCCTCCTCCCACAGCAGTTGATTCAACTGCTTCGGAAACGACTCGGGCCAGTTAGGAAAAATCACAATTTAAAATCTCTCAAAACTGTGCTCTTCACTGCTAGGTCAATTAGAAACAAACTAATGGAATTTATAGCGCTAGTCAAAACTGAGAACTTTGATATCATAGGAATAACGGAATCCTGGATTCATTCTGAATCAAGGGATTTTGTCGGAGAATTTGAAATGGTAGGTTACAAAATGTTTCACAAAGATAGGAACGGAAGGGAAGGCGGCGGTGTACTTTAGCATGCTCGTGACTTCTTGCACCCGATAAACAGTAATATCTGCTCATCTGAAATTTGCTTTAGTAAAAACTTTTGATGCTTCCTTATGTCCTCATTGCCCACACCGAAAATATAACCTAAGAGAGTTGTAAGTTCTCTTATTTATTTGGCAGGGGTATAAACAGTATTGGGGGGGGGGGAGCCATAGTGGGTTGCACTCGTTCATCCGTCCGTCCGTCACATTCACATTTCCGTGAACCTCCGAACATGAATTTCTAAAACTTCATACGCGTGTGTATGAACCAAAACGGTGTCGCGAGCAAGAAGCGTGTCCTCGCATCAAAGGTCAAGGTCAGAGAGGCGGGATCACTAATGTCATTCCGACATAGTTCTTGTTTAATTTGTTTTTCGTTCATTTTGAAATTCAAGATTACCTACAGTCAGCTTCGAATTTTTTAAAGAAACCTTTTTCGTTTTAGCCATCTTTCACCTGAACATGTTTCACGTAACCTCAGTAAGACAGTCTAGTTCTTTCACGGAAATCACTTTGAACACTTCCAATTTTGTAGAATAAAATTAGGCGGTTAAGACCCCCCCCCCCCCCCCGTTCTCTCTTTATATCCTTCATTGCATGCGTCGTACACGTACAGTCTAATCTACTATATAAAAAAAGTGTTCTCTTCTCGTAACCGTACGATTTACTTTCCGTACTTGGCAAAATGGTACGACTAGGACACTATATTACGATTAAAAAATACTATACAAACATTCGTACACAACATCAGCTGTCCGGTTTGTTTACAACTAGTGTTTTACATACTTAAAGAAAACCGTTCAACGTCAAACCGTCCAAATCACCAGTCACTAAACCGTTCAAAGTCAAACCGTCCAAATCACCAGTCACTAACCGTTCAACGTCAAACCGTCCAAATCACCAGTCACTAAACCGTTCAACGTCAAACCGTCCAAATCACCAGTCACTAGTGGTCAACTCCCATCCCCTAAACTTGCTGACATTCACTCTACTATAAGTGGAGCATCTCCAGGCTTCAGCTCCAGCTCCAATAAGTCTGGCTCCAGCTCTGCTCCGGTTGCGCAATCCCGGCTGCAGCTCGGCTCCGGAGCAGAGTTTAAACAATTGGCTCGTTCCGCTCCGGCTCTGAATCTTGGCGCTGGCTCCGGAGCCGGAGCACTGCTAACCCTATTTACAAGGTTCCCCGTTTCCAAAAGTTTGAGCTTTCAGCATCGAAGAGTGGTTGTATTTGGTGGTGGTGGTTTATATTTTTGAGATAAACGCAAACTTTCTTCACAATTATTATAATAACAAATAGCCCACGATACAAGACGCACATTTTCTTTATTGCTGTATTCCATCCTTACTAACATGGCGATGACTGTGGCTAGGGCCCAGGGACTTCCTCTTCTTGCCTAGTGTCATTCCTGGCTTTGTGTAGTTACTTTGAAAAGTATTGCATGAACTGCAGTGATATCAGTGGAATTTATTTATTATTAACAATTTATTTGTATTTATTTCTCCCACTGTATATATATATATATATATATATATATATATAATAATATATATATATATATATATATATATATATATATATATATATTAAAATACAGTCTGAAATTATACCTTAAATTTTAACTGAATACGTGTTTGAGAAATTGCTCCATTGGCCTATACGTTTTGCCTCGTTCTTTGTTTTCAAGGTCAACCTTAAAATTATAAGAGAAAGATGTAATTCTCATACTAATTAAAGTATCCCAATCACAGCTTCTTATTTTCTTCAAGGTACAGTTTCGGAAAAAAGTTCACTAGAAACAAAGTTTATAAAAAGCATAAAAATTACTAATCAGTGATTGGGTTTCTTTCTTGAAATTTTATTAGCCATCAAAAATAACAGAATATCCAAAGAAAAACTATATTACCAAATTGTAATTTTTTATTTTAATTGTTTCTATAGGTGACCTTTTTTCTCAGTGGTGATACATGCCGTACTCCACTCGTGGACCTAAAACTTTGTTTTAAAAAAGAAAGAAAAATTATCATTTGTCAAGTTTGTAAATCGAAGTGTATAAACTGAAATATTACTTTTTCTATATAATTTGCCGAATGTATTAATATGATTAACTTCCCGACATACTTTACTGATAACCTAGCAACCATTGTATATTGTTGGTTGATTTATTTACATTCTTTTTTTTAAACTAAATCGATTTTAGATGTAATTTTAAAACCAAATGGGTTCGAGGATGATTAAGGAAGGAAATTACAGTAATTGGTTAGTAAATCAAATATTACAAGATGATTGTTGAAGAGAATTCAATAACTTTTATTGATGAAAATAGTTTTACAATTTTTGTTTTTGTTTTAAAATAAATTGTGAAATTGGACTATTTACTTTATTTAATTTGGCCCTTAAACTTTGAGCTTTACTGGGCTCTTAATTAAAAATAAAAGTTATTATTAATAATACATAGAGTATGAATAAGAATTATTAATTATAGTATGTATTAATCAATTATTATTATTATAGATATAAAACAAATACAAAGCCGCCATTAAAGGTATGATACCAATACTACACAAAGAAATCAATATTAGACACGAGAGATGAACAATAACGAGTAATGTACATTTAATCGTAGATTACACACGAGAAATGGCTAAGTAATAGAGTAATGTACATTTAATCCAAGATTATTATTAGTATTCCATTATTAATAGAGATTTCAACTTGGTTTGAAACGAATTTACATTCACAATATTTTTTATATCAGTATTTAAATCATTCCATAGTTTCAATCCGACGAAAATGGGTAATTTTTTAGATAAACAATCTAAATTGAGGGATAACATGCCTTGATCTATTTCTGGTCTGATACGAGTGGATTTCGTGATGAATTACAAAATATTTATTTACCTATTATAAGTTAATGATTTTGTTCTTACACTCGTAAATAAAATGTGCCAGTTTGATTATATCTTTGAGCTTTAGTAGTTTTAGCTCTTTAAATAATGCACAAGAATGATCATGGAAATGAGCATCAGATAATAACTCTATTGCTCGTTTTTGGATGACGAACTTACAAAGATACTGCCTATAGCGTTGTTAGCGGGTCACCCCCAAACAAGGGTGCAGTACGTTATATAAGGAAGAACGAGAGTATGATAGTTATTAAAACCTGTTTAGGAACTACGTATTTTCTAAGTTTAAACATTATAGCAACAATTCTCGAAATCTTTTTGATATATAATTTGCAATGATCAATCCATTGCAAATTCTTGTCTAACATTACACCAAGAAATTTTGTTACAGTACGCTCCTTTACAGCGACTTCATGAGCATTTATTAGGAAATAAATATAAGAAAAACCAGGTTATTTTAGATCATTTTAAAAGAATAAATGTTACCTAAAGTTGAGTCCCAATCAGTGCCGGATTCAAGGAAGCTGGGGCTCCGTGAAAAACGGTGGTGTGGAACCCCGCCTAACAAACTTAATGCGTATTGAGACCAATACAGGTGATTCATGACGGTCTCTCCAGGTTCGATGAGACAACCTTACTCGAATTGTTTACAATTTGCGTCTTTAATTTTTTGGTAAATTTTTAACTTTTTGAGTATTGGGATCCCCAATACACGGAGGTCCGCGCAGTTGCACGAACTGCACAGAGCTCGATCCGGCACTAATCTTAATCAAAAAATGGAATGTTAGTCTGCCAACGAAGGTGATGATGTGAAGAAAATGGGAAAATGAAAAGTTAAATTCAAATACAACGAACGACTGAAGAACTGAATTTTTAATAGAGAATCAATGATAAACCCGACCATGGCTAAAAATATACTTCACCTTTCATCTGATTGGCTGGACACATGTGACGTAATACATAAAGTGTGTTCTTTTAAATGTCTTTTAATATACATATAAACATAAGCTATAGAGATGTTCCGCCTCTGTTCTCCATATATATTTATTGTTAGAATGTCCGCTTCGCTTTGCGGAACAAAAAGCCCACCGAAACACAGCCTAGGGGGCGACTGGGAGAGGCGAGTGTTATTAAAATCATCCCAGGTTCTCCCCTTAATTTGTATGCAAAATTTGGTGCACGATACCCCAACCGTTTAGGCGTGTATAAACGAACAGACATCATCCTATATATTTCCTCCTCCTCCTCCCCTCCTATCAGTTGGGTCAGCATTGTTCTCCATTCCAGTCGATTTTCCAACTCTCATTTCTCGCAATTCATTGATATTTGGGGTGTTGTGCTTCATTATTTTTTTCTATTCCATCTCTCCACCTCTTCCGAGGTCTTCCGCGTGATCTCCCCTCGCCTTCATAGTCCCCTCTTTTTAGTTATTCTTTCTTCAGACATACTCTCTAGATGTCCTAACCATCTCGCTTGTGATTTTTCTATTTTATTTATTATTAATGCTTTCGATTTAACTGTCCAAGTTACGAGGCTGATCCTTGAGTTTCACGAGCTGATTTCTTCAGTTATTGCCTATCAAATTCTCTCATGGCTGTACCTTCCTCTTTTATCCGGGCTTGGGACCGGCACTGGTGTCCAAGGTGGTGTTTTTTATAGCAGAGTTCATCATATATATATATATATATATATATATATATTATATATATATATACAGGGCGTCCCAAAAAAATGTATACACACTTTAACAGCTGATAGCTCAATTGATGTTTCTTTCTTTCCAAGTTAAACCCATTAGAATTAATAATGGCAGTCAGACTAAGCTTTGAACAAAGGAAATTCATTCTAAAATGCTACTGGAAGTGTGAAAACGCAGTTGAAGTGCAAAGACAGTTTAGGAGGGAGTTTCAAACAGATCCACCAACGCGACTTACCATCACTCGAATTAGAGATAAGTTTGAAGCCGATGGAACTGTTCAGAATGTCCATAAGAAGCGTTCCGGAAGACACGGACATCGACAAGCCCCACAAAGCAAGAAAGAGTACTGGAAACGTATCACCAAAGTCCAAGAAAATCTGTGCGGCAAGCGAGTCGTGAGGTAGGAATTTCAGAATCGTCTGTCCAACGCATTTTGAAGCGCTGTCAATGGAAAAGTTACATTCCAAGATTAGTCCATGCTATTAATGAAGATGATGATGATCCGGACCGAAGAGTGGAGTATTGCGAGTGATACTTGGCACGATGTGGATGTGGATTGGACGAAGGGGTTTCGTAGAATACCCTCCGCGTTCACCAGACCTCACACCACTAGACTTTTTTTTTATGGGATACTTAAAAGACAAAGTCTACGCTATAAAACCTGCAACAGTCGCTGAATTGAGAGCAGCCATTGAACGAGAATGCACACAAATACCAAACGAAATGTTTCGTGATGTTTGCGATTCCATTGCTTCGCGTTATCAGCAGTGCCTGGACCAGAACGGACGTCAGTTTGAAAACAGGCGTTGACAAAACAATTAAATAATGTCTGTAGATTCTATTACATTTTGAAAATGAAATGTATTTTAATAAACACTGCCTTTATAATTATTTAAAGTGTGTATACATTTTTTTGGGACGCCCTGTATGTATGTATATATATATATATATATATATGTGTGTGTGTGTGCGCGCGCGCGCGCGCGTTCGAGTGACATTAAAAAATGGTTGCCTGATATTTAGAGAGCTGTTATTAGTTATTAATAATAAAGTAAAAGACGTAAAAATGTGAGGGAGAGGCCCCCTGAAGATTTAATTCTGCTGTTGATTTTTTATTTTAAGATTATTTTTTTGGTGATTGTTTCTGCTTTGCTTAAACTTTGCAGTCTTTATCAACTCTGCAAGTTTGGCTTGAGAATTTGCATTCCATTCCTGTCGTAATATTTGGATGACAATCAGCGTAAACCAACTTCAAAATATGCTTCCTCAGAGATCGGTTAAGAACATTCCAGATATGTTCATTTGCCTTCATATCGGGTGGTTGGCCAACCCAAGGAAAAATTCTAATGTCATGGCCGCATGGCCTTCCATCTTTGAGTTGTGCGAACGGTGCGCAATAGAACATCACACTCCATAAGAACTACTTCCTTCTCTTGACAGCACACCACTCAAATTATCAAAAAACTGAAAATAAAGACTTCTGAGATAATTACAGATTCCCAAAAGTCTGTTGGATGAATCATCTCTTACTCGAGTGTATTTTCTTTTGATTGCATGCTGTAAGCAATGGACTGTCTTGCTATCCACCATCGTAGTGCGTGTTGCTGGTGTTATCGTTGTTGGAAACTTTTAAAAAAAGTACCGGAAATTGGAAAAGTACCAAGTTTAAAAGAAAGCCACAATAAACGAGGCAACCTTGATGATGCTTTGAAACTGCAACCACAGCCCAACAGTGTTCTCGCCTGGCACGCGTGAGATAAAGTCGCCTTGCAAAAGCAAGCACCCCTTTTGCAGAGTGGTGAGGACGAGCGCAACTTCCATTTCTCGCGTGCCAGACTAGAACACTGTTGGACTGTGGTTGCTTACAGTTTCAAAGCATTTGAACGGTACCATTCTATTAATGTATATTTGTAAAACTGCGCAATTTTTAGTCAAGGCGGAAAAAATACTTTATTTTAGTCACTTTTCACAGACGATGAATATTTATCATTCTCGTAAAAACATTTAATAATCATTGTTTATTTGGTATTATTAAAGCTTTATTACAATACTGTAATGGTATTTGTTCGGCCGGTGAACCTTGTCTTAATCACTTCTAGTTAAATACTAACTAATTTAAGTACTTTTTACAACCCTTTTATTACTAGTAATTAAAGTCCCTGTAAAGCTTGTCGTGTGAATGAGTGGGGATTTCAATTACTGGCACTTTTACATCCACATCCACGTGCTGAGTAGTTATTTTACCAGCGTTCGCCCTCAGCCCCGCCTTCCTGCATTTAAAAGAATCATACCAACATGCTGCAAATAGAATAAGGCCCGTTTATTCGCTTTAACGGACAGTAATTAATTAGTCAGGAAGGCTAGAAACTGACGCACCACTCAGACCACACTAATAACTCCGGGAATATTATTATCAACACCATCGGGAGTCGAGCCCCCGACCTCTGTTTTCACTTCGTTTATAGGGAAACGATATTACCCACTGAGCTACCGACGTTGGCTAACATAACGTAATGTAAGTGAAAGTATTTACTTCAACATTGGTCTAAAAGTCTAATGAAAATTACTCTTGAATTTTTATGTAATTTAGAACTTTATTTGTTGAATTTTGTAGAAAATGTGAAATTTCATTTGAAAGAGTGGAATTCTCCTTTCTTGTTGGAAAGGTAAAGAATGAAATTAACATTTACTGTAGTCCAAATATTAATGGTGGTATTTTCTAAACTAACTCTGCCCTCACGAAAAGCGTACGTAATTTCGCTCAGTGCAGTCTGTCGGGGAATTTTTTTTATGACACTGGGCGTCTGATAGCTTTGGATGGCTATTGGGCGTTTGAAATGCTGCCTGACCCACCTATACCCATTTCGTCGACGAGAGTGAAAAATCGACATTGAAAAAACTAAACTAATCTAACTTGACCTAACCCGCAATGACTCGTCTATCATATGTCGTTAGTCCGCTGTCTGACTGAAGCCAACGTATCCACTGGCTAAATAAATGTGCCCCCCCCCATTTCAAAATCAGTAAATTACTGTACTGCGAACTTCATTTCATGGCATTAATAAATGTAATTTTAGCGTGCTTTAAATCCTCTGAAAAGTACATAATTGTGTTTTTCGGAACTTGTGGAACGATATATACTGGGTGTCCCATAAGTTCAGTCTCATAAAAGTTATTTTAAAAAAATTTACAAAAGTAAATTGGTGAGAAAAAGGCCTCCGGAGGCCTTTTCCTCACGAATGTAACTCACTTTCATATTAGCCATTGCGTGTTATTCTACCTGCAACAGGAAAAAAAGGTACAAAAATAAGACATCAATTTGAACATTTATTTTAGTTCTAATGTATTACTTTTGTAAATTTAATTTAAAATAAATTATCCTACGAGACCGGATTTATGGGACACCCTGTATATGTATAGCCAAAAGTTCGTCCCCATATAAGAATGCTTCACTAATTCTGTAAATGTTTAAAATGGAGGTCATAAAACCGTTACGTGACATTTCTCTTCCCTAAATTATGTAACATTTTAGTAGAGACATTAGCACACGTTTTTCAGAATAATTACGCTTAATTCCTCAGTGGTGCACGACCGTGACTTAATTAAAAATCAGAGGCTTCAGATGACCACTACAGAGAAACGTTTTGGGGAAAGAAGCGTGCGACTGTGTGCCAACGTCTCTACTAGAATGTTACTCAATATTCATAGTAGTTAATGTTAAAGAATTGACACGCGTACGCGACATCACAGCCCGCAGTTTCAACATTTATGTAATTAATGAATATTCCACATGGGGGCCGCGCTTTAGGTTCACCCTGTATATATAACGAAACTGAT
The DNA here is from genome assembly GCA_023014485.1 of Bathynomus jamesi. Classification (NCBI taxonomy): domain Eukaryota; kingdom Metazoa; phylum Arthropoda; class Malacostraca; order Isopoda; family Cirolanidae; genus Bathynomus; species Bathynomus jamesi. The sequence continues at coordinate 1,008,095 of JAJOZX010000946.1, forward strand.
AGTAACAGCGAGTAAAAATTTAGAGTATACCATAATATACCGTCCATCCTATACAATTATCGGAATTTATATTGTGATATAAAACTGCGTTTTAACCTTTCACCTTCGACTTGACTCTTACGCAGATTATTATTAGAGAGGGGGTTTGTCTGTTTTTGGGTGTGGTTCTCGTGGAATTTATCACTTGTGATTATGAGAGATATCCATCTCTTCAATTTAGGCTTTGCATTTTTTTTTTTTTTTCCCTAATAAATAAATCTTGTTTTATACGGAGGACTTATTTCGAAATGTCTAATTTTCTTATTAATCTTGCGCTTTAACGCATGCGTGTATGCTTTATTTACTTATAGATTTGTACAACATAAACAAACTTGTGTGTGTGTATATATATATATATATATAAAAAATAATTAGGTGTGCAGCAAATAGCAATGATGCGTTATCATCATACATGCGAAAAACCAAATGGCACTCGCGTACAGGGCCGTACCAAGGCAGGGGCGAGCAGTGACGACGTGGCGTTGGGGGGGGGGGGGGGGGTGCAAATTGTTGGTCTTAAGTTGCCACATAGAATGAAATTTGGATTTTTAATTATGTATTAAATAATTGTATCTTAAGGTATTTCCATCATAATCAATTTGTGTATGTTCCGAATTTAATGGGGTCGGGGGGCGCATAAGGAATGCCATCACAGGTTGGTACGGCCCTGTTCACGTATACCTGTGCGAGAACAGACCTTAAAAATCTGTATGTGCGTGCGCGTGCACGTGCGTAGGCAATTAGGTACAAGTGAACTAGTGTGATAACTCATAGATGCAGTGAAATAATTATTTTAAGTAACATTTTTGGTACCTCACAAAATTAAATAATTTATATAAAAAAATCTGGAAATATTTTTACTGTCGAAAAAAGATATGATGGTCCTCATTAAGTTAAGTTACATTAAATTACATTACATTACATTACATTACATTAGCGAGTACCTCACTATTTAATGACTTAACAGAAAACACCCTTCTAGCTCCCACTTACGCCCGGAACACTAATCACGTCCTTCTCGGTTCGATGGCACTAAGGTTAGATTAAATTTAGATTAGGTTTGGTTAATTAGTTTTAAAGATATACGAATTTTAAAAAGTCGGTACCTGGCTTATGCGAAGATGCGCGCACGTGTGTGTGTGTGTGTGTGTGTGAAATTTTGTTTACAGGGTTCATAATTTTATTCATTTAATATTTCTTTGTGTATAGATTCTACGTTAGACTTCGGTTAAGTTATGCATTCGAAGGGAAATTACGCAAGTGGACGATCGGTGGATGAGCGAATAATATAAGGACTCTCGAGTCACCATAACGGATGTTGGGACCTTTAATTGGGGCCCTTAATAATCCGTCAGAATGATTTAAAAACCACGTGAATGAGTTTCTTTTTATTCGTATGTATACTTCGTGTCGATCGATGAGTTTGGCGATTCTGTCAACAAACTTCGCTTCCAACGAAGTCGATAGGAAGCCCATTAAAATTCAAGCCGTTAAAGGGTTGTTCCTGTTAATGAGTTAACAAAATATATATTATATAATATATATATATTATATATATATATATATATATATATATATATATGTTGTTGTTGGGTATGATTTATGACAATACAATAATAATACCAAAGCAACCGATATTGTTAATCATTATAAATCTTTAAGAAAATATATTGTAGGTTTTATTTATTGTAATGGTTTTTATTAATGTTAACGTGACTTTTCTTTATTTATAATAATTATATTTGTTATAGCTAACTTGTACTGTACTGGAAACGTTGACGGTTCTCCTGTTTTGAATCGCGTATAACTGCACCTTATACGAGTTAGCGTGTCGTCTGGTTAGGCTTAACGTAATGGGACGCCGAAACACAAAAGTAGATTTGGTATGATTTTATTCAGGTTAACTTTTGAATCATGGTGATTAAAATTAGGGCAAATTAAGATGCATATGAGATTGAGAAAAAAAAAAAAAAAAAAAAAAGTTAAGTCGGCCTATCCGGCTATAATTAATAAAGTTTCCATTAAACCAAACTATGAAACAATGTATACCTTAGTGATCACGAATCTGTCTACAACCTTACAAAGGTTTCGCGCGATGATTTCTCATTTCGCGAAGGTCAAGCTTGTCGCCCCTCCTCTCGAGTTGGCCTGGTGAAGTAGTGAGTTGGATTCTTGTGCTCTCCACCTCACATAGCCAGGTACGCCCGGCTCATCGGGGACTGTTCTGAGCCAGGCGTTTAGTTCTTTTGAAGATGTCCACTGCAACTCCCTTCGTGTTTCTTAGGTCTTTGGGCAACTGATTAAATAGTTTTGGTCCTCTCACTACAAAACTATTTTCTTTCAGGGTTAAGGATGTTCCCTGTCTCGCCTTCAATTTGGGAATACGACACAGTCTACCGCTTCTACTTTCCACCGCTGTTTGGGGAGTTAGAGGATTCAGAGTAAGATTAGGGACTAGTTTCTCCATTATTTTCCAAGTGTAAATAATGGTGTGTGTGTGTGTGTCTCTTATCATATATATATATATATATATATATAATATTTTTAATTAATAATGTCACATTGCGTTAATTAGCAATCACATTTATTACAATATTTGGTCGCAAAATTCGAATGTTGAATTATAAATTGTACAAATAAATGTTTAATATTTATTTTTAGACCTATACCATTTTTTTTTCTTCAAAATGTCGTTTGTTTGAACATTTTCCTACAGATTTGTTTCATAGCAATTACTTTGGCCTATACGAGTATACATATTTTTTTTTATTCGAGAAAATCTTTTTGAAATGTGTTTCACATTTTAAAAGCGTTTTCTTCCTGGTTTTCAGTGAAAAAATTTGCCTTAAGAAAAAAAAGTGTACCAAAATTAGATCAAAAGATCTATAACGAATGCATAACAAAATGTTTTGGTGACGTCATCAGTGACGTCATTACCTCAAAGCTTCAGAGATCCAGGTAGACTCGTCTTTCAAGTTTAATTATTCTTAAAAAAAGAGAATACATTAGTCACCCTTTTTCCTTTCCATACATTTCCGCTTTTATTTGTAAAAAGGATTTTTACGCTATTATATTATTGTTTAAACATTTTAGCAGAGACATCCTTTCTTTTAATTTCTACAAATGAACTTCGCTGCAAGATTTCATACGCAATAAATTCCAAATTCCGATGTGGCTTTGTATTTTTAAATTGCCATAAATAATTTATGACCAATCGCTATCACGAAATTTCATTTTTTTCTTTTCTTTAAATTTTAGATGTAGACATTCGGACTGCGAGAGTGGGCGGGGCTTCTTGTATATGCTCCTCCCCCTGGAAATTGGTTGCGTTAAGTGATAATTTTCTTTTCCCAGTAAGTTTGAAAGGCCAAAGATGTGGTGAGAGGACTCTCGAGTAAAAAGTGTGATTTCTCGTACGTGCGTCCAAGTTTTTGTATGATATATTGCTTATGTGATGTATAAACCCGGCAGAGTAAAAATGTTAAACCTTTTTAAGTAGATACATAGCTTTGAAAAACGTGAAGGGTCTCTGGCTTCATATGTTGAGTTAACCTACAAACAATATAATATTGTAGTTAATGTGATGAAATATAGAAATTGTCATAATTACGCATCTAGGAGCAAAAATTTTTTTCATTGTAAAGATTAATACATCAGTGCAAGCAATGCACTGTTGACGACAAAACTTACAAACCTGAAGATGTCACCAATTTTTCTTATATTAGTATCTAGAATTTGGAACTATTGCTATGAGCTAGTAACTATTACTAGGCACTAATTAATTAGTTCAATTTTAAAAGTATAAGGAAGGCTTGCACTAATGAAGTTATCGTTATTATTATTATTATTATATTATTATTATTATTATTCTTGTGTGTAACCTACCCATTTTGAAGCGTGTCAGATTAAGAAGGCTTAACACGAAAGCACCTAAAATCGGCAGTGTCAAATCCAAAAGAAGGCATTCGTGTTTAAATAGGTTGATGATAGCCTAAAGCATGAACAGATTAAATTCATTGATACTCTTCATAATCCTACCTAACGTAACCCGTAACTGAAATATGACACAATACATAGATGTCGACAATTTTGTCCTGTATTTAATTTGAGGTTGACGTTAATTTTTTTGCCCTTATTTAATTTAATTTTAAACCATCATTAACGCTCGTTTGGTTACTTTTTATGCCCGATTCAATTACCATTAACCCTACTGGGTACCAGTAGTGATAGAGCTCCGAGCTGTTAATCTGAAGCTGAAGTTGAGTCTCGTCTCTGACTTCCGATTTCAGTGACTGGATCTTCCTTGATGGAACTGGTTTAGATCCTACGAAAAGCTATAGATCCCCTCCGTCATACGTGACCTTAGCTATCACGGAAGAGGTTAAACAATCCAAAACATTATCAATATCAATTACTGACCATTGACGATTCGTTTAATCGCAAAACAGAGAGGTTGAATTAAATTTAATTCAATAACCTTTATTGATTAAATAAATCCACTGATTAAATAAGTCCAATTTTACAATTTTTATCGTTACAATAATTTTAACAAAATAAATAATTGTAAAAGTGGACCATTTATTTAATTTGGCCCTCAAGCTTTAGGCTTTAATGGGCTACCGTCACGAGTACGTTCCTAATGTCCTTTAATTTATTAGTGCGTCCTATAAGGGGCCGTTCAAAAATTAGGTAACGCTCGGGTGGTGGTGGAGGTATGTCCAAATGTTACGGAATGTCACGAGTTTCCAGTGGCGTTACGTAACCAATGACTATTTTATGAACTTTCTATCCCTACGGCCAATGGAAAACTTATTTTTTTAATTCTGTTTAAAAAGTGCCGACAACACAAAGGATCATAATAGCACTAATAATAATACATTTATTTTAATTTAGAAAATTTAGTGATCGTAAAAGTTGTTAGAAGAGCATCATCCATTTCTAAAATGTGTTCCAAATATTTTTGAGTCCATGTAAATTTTTACCAGAAAATGTGTAAAAAAATATTCGTAGGTAGGGTAAAGCTTCCCTATACCATTATCACAATAACGGGTAATAAGAATAATGGATAAACGTTAATGATACAAGGTGAAGCATATTGCTGTATTTAGATGTCATCTTCCCAAAGTTGTCGTCGAGATTCGGGAAAAAGTAGTGGTGTACTCATGACGACAGATAAATTAGGTGGAATTCCTAAATCGTCCGTGTCGACGTCGTCCTCATGAAACTACTCAAATTCTTCATTTTCCATAATAATAGTAAATATAACTTGTAACATTTCGCGAGATGACGAAATCTGCGTGCCATGTGACATACAGCCGTCACTATTGGTCGTTGGGTGGGAGGGAGTGTCATATAACATCTTAGGAGGTGCCAAGTTTTATAAAAAAGTTACATAATTTTTGAATGGCCTCTAAATTTCTGTGTAGTGTGACCTATGATTCTTCTGTTTTTACGAAAAGCTTTGTTAGCGTTTCCTCGGTTATAGTATTTAAATATTTATAAAAACACCTTAATTATCCAGAAAACAAAGTATGGTTGTGGCCGTCCGGTATGTCGGCTTATAAAACTCCACGAGACGTAAGCTTTTAATTAATATAGTTCCCATATATGTTAAATGCATTTAGAAATTGATTGTAGTGTTTATTTTAAAATTAATTTGATCTTAAATACTAAAATGATTGAAAGTCCTTTTATTTTTAATAAGAGACCAGTAAAGCCTAAAGCTTTTCAGTGAAAAAAATTGCCTTAAGAAAAAAAAATGTATACCAAAATTAGATCAAAAGATCTCTGACGTATGGATAACAATGTTTTGGTGACGTCATCATTGACGTCATTACCTCAAAGCTTCAGAGATCCGGGTAAAGTTGCCAATGGTCGCGCATGGGTCCTAATGTCGCGCATTTGACTTAAAAAAAACTCCCCACAAAATACTGTTACAGTTAAGGAAATAAAATGCTTCACTGTAACAGTATTTTGTGGGGAAGTTTTTTTCAAGTCAAATGCGCGACATTAGAACCAATGCGCGACCATTGGCAACTTTAACCTGTTGGTTTATTAAATATTTGCGTAAGTGAAACTTCAGTTTCCTTAAATTTTATTGTTTTAAAACCGTGAATGAATGTTAATTAAAATTTACCAATAGATGGAAAGCTGCCTTCACGAAACATTTTTTACAAAAGAAAAAAGTTGCACCAAGATCACTTTAGATTACGCAAGAGGTTAAATTGCGTCCAGTTAACTAAGGTTAGGTTAAATCGAATGCAAAATGCATCATTGTCGGTCTCTAAGTCGGCAATTATTTTTTGTCGACAGGAAAATAAATGGCTTTTTGTACTATAACTCCCCGTTATACAGGGTGTTTCAGGAGGAAAGGTCAATACTTCGGGAGGTGATAGTATCGGTCATTGTGAGAAAAAAATTCATATGAACATGTCTAATTCTGAATGGTTATGGAGATAGAGCTGTTTGAATCTACAAATACAAAAGCATTGTTAGTGGTAATCAAGAAAGAGAAACCAATTACTGTTTCTAACATTTAATGTTTAAACATTGGTATTTTGAATGGTATCAGATACAGAAATGACAAATTTGTTAGTTTACAATACGTTTTTGAAAATCCCACCGTCAACCTCAATGCACTTTGCAACTCGTGTGCAAAGATCGCGTGTTGTTCGTCTGAGTTGATCTGACGTTCCTTTATGCGGGCAGCAGCATCCAAAATGTGCGCGAGCAATTCGTTTCGTGTATCCACCTTTCTTTTGTAAACTTCACTTTTCATCCCCCCGACAAACAATAATCTAACGGAGAGAGGTCTGGAGACCTTGGTGGCCATTGAATGGGACCACCGCGGCCGATCCATCAACCAGGGAAAGTTTGACTTAGGTATTGCATCACCAGACGGGTAGAATGTGGAGGAGCTCCGTCATGCTGAAAGTACATACCAGCGCGTGTAGCCAAAAGAACATCCTCCAATAGTCCTGGCAATTCATTTTGCAGAAATTCTAGGTAACTTTGTCCTGTAAGACGATTCTCTAAAGTAACAGGGCCAATCAGCTGATCATCGATGATACCGCACCACACATTGGCAGAGAAGCGATGTTGAAAATTTGTTTCCACAGTGGCATTTGGATTTTCGTCTGACCACTGATGAGAGTTACGAGTGTTGTTGATACCGTCACGGGTGAAAGTAGCTTCATCGGTGAACAGTATAATCGAAGCAATCGGCGATTAGCATTTACCCAATGACAAAATTCCAGTCACATGGCAGCGTCTCCTGGTTGAAGGTGTTTTGTACACTGTACATGATATGGATGCAAGCCTTCATCACGTAATGTTCGCCATACTTTTGTGTGGTACACCGAGACGTGTAGAAATTCTTCGTGAGCTAGTAGTAGGACTACGCTCTACCAACTGAAGAATGTTTTCCACTTCATCCACATCTTGTTGACCTTCACGTTCAGCTGAAACATAAGCGCTGGGAAGTGTACCAATCTCACGCAATGTGTTGAAAACCCTGGTAAACACTTCGATCCGGAATTCTGCGGTTCGGAAACTGTCGACGGCATTCTGCAACAGCAGCTGTTGCACTTCCATCGCAAAAACCGTAGACATACACCATATCTGCATATTCGGCATGTATGAAGGTGTGTGGCATTCTTAACACTGCTTCAAACGCCACTGTCACTCACAACAGTCAGCTGTCGATTGGCTTATGTTACATGCTTATATTACAGCTTACATGGTTCAAGGTTATAGGGGAGGGAAGGGGGAGGAAGAGCTGCGCGCGCATCAGATTCAAACAGCTCTATCTCCGTAACCATTCAGAATTAGAAACATGTTCATTAGGGTGGATCACTTTTCACTTTTTTTTAAAAAATTATAGCTGGTCAAAGTTTTTCCCATGATTTGGTTCAGTGGAAGTACACTGACACCATTTTTACCAAAATCGATCAATATTTAGGGGTCGCGCATCGACCTTGAAAATTTCAATTTTCGAAATTTGGCCAAATTGACAATTTTTTACTGAATAAAGATAAATCATCAAATGACCATATTTTCTGAATCCTCTCAGTGAAAGAAATCCTCTCAGATACTTACCAAGTTGATAGGACAAGTGGTTTAGAAGTTATACTCCTTGAGATAGCATTAAAATTTAAAATACCGTATTTGTCCCCGTACCTCCATATGCTGTCTGCCATTGTCTGCTTTTTAGGATAAGATAAAACGAATAAGGAAAGATCAAATGTATTTTGTATTAAAACGGTTTACCGATATCACTAAAGGCACTTACTCCGGTGCCCCTAACTAGGTTCAAAAACTGTATGAATCGTGGTTAGAACACACGTCATCTTAAGGCGTGCGCCATGTACTCTCTCTGCTAACTCCCTTTCCCTCTGCGCTACGTCATCTTGGCAAGTGACGACTTCTTGAAGTCACCGAGTTCTTTCCGGCTCTTTTCCACGAGCTGAAGAAGACCCTGCAGCTGTGACTCGTCTTTTGTGACAGTGTTCGCGTAATCTTCTATCAGTTTTATCCCTCTCTCTGCCACGTCGTTGGTAACTTTCAGATGCGAGATGACATTCTTCAGATCACAGTAGTTCTTATCTTGATCCCACTTATTCACCGGCAGAGTGAGCCACGTAGACGCGCACACCTGCAGGCCTGTGAACACGAACCACGATGACTCATCGATCAGGTCCGGAAGGCGCGTCGTGTCATCAACCGAGACGTTGTCATACGTGAAGTCCTCGGGCACAGCGAGGCGGCACAGCTTCTTTGCCATCTCGTGCTTCACAGTGTCTTCCACTTTGTCACTGCAGAGGGCGAAAACGACGGTCTGAGGCCTCAGATACCACAAGTGCCGCCTGATCACTGCCAGTGAAGCCTCTGCAATCTCGCGATCCACAGCCCTGTACTGCAGAAGACGCTGGTACAACACAAGGTCATTCAGCGGGGCATCAGCTGCGACAGGAGCCGCCAGCCAGGCAGGTGCGTAGAGGAGTGCAGTAAATAGTACCACTCTGAAGTTTCTGTACCAGCTCGTCGTCGAACTCCAGCTGACCGCTGAACATCAGGAGCTTCGTGTAGTAGATGATCTGAAACGAATACGCACTGTGATGTATAAATACCGATACCACTCCATATAAGTTTGTTTAATGGTAAATTATTTATCTTATTTTTTTCTGGTAGGGACTTCAAATGGCTGTTTGCAGAAGGCAATACAATATTTAACTTCTAATTCAAAATACCAACCTTGGCCATCCACCTCGCATGATGGTAGGCTCCTGGGCGCATGAAGTGTGTGCCACGACGTGGCTGGGCCCCGAGTACCAGGAGTGTAATCTCCGCCACTTCTCGGTAGTCTTCTCTGACAAGACCAGAAGCGGTGCCGAGGAACTTGACTGCCTCATCTCGGAGCTCCATCAGCCACGTCACCTCCGCCAAATGCTCGATCTCCAGCTCGCGATAAGTCGAGAGGTCGAGCTTGTCCCACCTGAAAGGGGAGTTATGAAAATATTGCATGAAAACGACTGAAGTTTCCCTTTTCGACTGCTATTAACATCATTAGTAGAAGGACGCTGATATCTCAATTGCTCTGAAGGCAAAAAATCATTGGAGAAAACAAATGCGCCTTAGACTTGAAATTCACCTTCTCCTCAGATACTGGAACAAAGGTTCAGTTGGTGCTGTGGTTCTTCCAAACGCGGTGATGACCACTGCCCCCACGATGAGCTCCATAACGTGATGGCGACAGCCCAGCTGGAAGAGCGGTTTACCAAGCATGTTCTCCAGCCGGACCACCGCACCCTGCACCCTCCCCGTATTGGAGGAAGTTGTGTCGAAGCACAGTCCAATCACGTTGTTCTCGCATCCCCAGTCTTTGAGAGCACGAAAGGTCGCCTGGGCCTGGGACAGACCGGTGCCGTCAGCAACAGTCGGAACGGCCAGCAACTTTCCTTCTGTGCATTGGGGAGCTCCGGAGATGAGAATCGCCTGGCGGTGCTCCAATGATCCAAGAGAGTCCTGAAACGTATGTCATACATGCCAATCCATTATGTCATCCACTGTCGTCACTGGAACATGTTAATTCACTGTCGTCCACGGTGAGGGCAAAACTGACCTTGATTACTTTACCGTCCCAGTGGACGACAGCATGCCTCGGAGATACGAAGGATTTCTGCACAGCTGTCGACACTTCACAACGATGTGCCACTCTTCCACGGCGAGACGTGTCCTTCGAGATACTGAATTTGTCCAGGTCTGCGGGCGGATCTGCCGAACGTAGGACTGCCGCCACGACACTTGCCACCTATGTGCGAAATTGAAAGGAAATTGACAAGGATGCGTATGGTTTTTATGTGACAAAATAATCACTAAATTTTCCGTCGTTACGTCTATTATATCTTTGTCAAGGAAAGATCATTACTGATATATACACCTGATTATTGGACATCCGGAAGCGATCAGCCACTTCAATAACAGCCGGTGCATTGAGGATGCGGTGAGGAAGGCTGATTGATACAGTTGATTCTCTCGGCTGTCGGTATGGTGGTTCTAGCTGTGATTCGGAGTTGCTCGATGATCTGCTTTCTATAGATTCATCGTCGCTCTCAGCTTCGGTTCCTAATTTCGTTTTTGAGGTGCCTGGCTCATCACGAGATTGTTGTCTTGAGAGTTGCCGTTTTCTCTTGACAACGAACACTTTATCATTCCCACTCATTGTTGCCTGGCGCAGGCCCCGTTGATCCTCATAAAATTTAATATCTTCTTGTTTGTTGTTGTCTGAGAGCAGTCGACTTTTCTGTATCTCTTCAATAGCATCGGGAGCTCCGATGTCCCAGAGCTTGTTCAGATTTTCTGAAAACTTCTCCCTGCCTTTTCCCGCGTCACTGTCTCTCATCTTGCTCTTCTGCAGCGAGCGCCACTCTTCCCACAGTAACTCCAGTTTTCTTTCGCAGTTACGCCTCGTGATCGTCTTTATACGTGCCATGTTCCAAAATGCCAGAACATTGGCCACCGTGTCTTTTACGGCGGCCTTCCTGTCAGTAGTTTCCTGCTTGGCATAGAAGAAGTACTGGAGAACTTGATGGGTGGTTGGCAATTTGGCACCACCGATCGAGGAAGATGGCTGACCAATTAAGAAGACGTCCGTGGCTGACCTTAGAGAAGGTGGTGCTGTTGTTGCTGCTTTCTCTTTTCCAGAATAAGTAACTTTCAGAGTCTTCCCACTCCTGGTTGTTAACAGTTTATCCATTGTACTAAAGTCTAGACTTATCAAACAAGAATCAATTGACACAGTTGATCTGTAAAAAGCAAACTGTGATTAGTAAAAATATTGGTCATAGACATAGCGTGTGTGTGTAATTGGGATTTTAGGATGCGCCAGCTACTGATGCTATGATTACGTCCATAACGGGGGACAAATACGGTATTTTAAATTTTAATGTTATTTCTAGGTGAGTGTAACTTCTAAACCACTTGTCCGATCAACTTGGTAAGTATCTGAGAGGATTTCTTTCACTGAGAGGATTCAGAAAATATGGTCATTTGATGATTTATCTTTATTCAGTAAAAAATTGTCAATTTGGCCAAATTTCCAAAATTGAAATTTTCAAGGTCGATGCGCGACCCCTAAATATTGATCGATTTTGGTAAAAATGGTGTCAGTGTACTTCCACTGAACCAAATCATGGGAAAAACTTTGACCAGCTATAATTTTTAAAAAAGTGAAAAGTGATCCACCCTAATGTTCATATGAACTTTTTTTCTCACAATGACCGATACTATCACCTCCCGAAGTATTGACCTTTCCTCCTGAAACACCCTGTATAATATTTACAGTTCCACTACTCGTGATACTCATTTTGAGTCCTTGCTGCGGACAAAAGGCGTATGCACGAGTATGTATGTATTCAGGAAGATGACAAACTCGCAGCAGCTCTTCACCTTTCTGGCTTGGATGACTCCTTTCTGGGTGTTGCGGATTCGGAGACCTGGCCGGAGTGTCCGGAATATCAAAAGGCTCTTCGAGTTGTTAGGAGCCTAAAGGTGGTCAACGACTGGCAGAGCGTGGAGTCGTTCTGATCCAAAACTACACCACCTCCATCACCAAGAACGAACAGCGGAAGCAGTACCTTAAAGATGTGGAGAACCACTGGCGGAGGTTTCCAGATACGAGCAAGGGTCTGGAAAATCCGACCAATCCGACCAGGCGACAATGAGCGGTATGTGGCCATGACACCCCTAATACTCACCCTAGTGGGTTCGGGGGTGGGACCTGGAAGCTGGACGATAATGCACCTGATGTCATCCCCTTCTGCACAACCCCAAAATGTTTTTTTTAAATTTCCCCTAAATCTGCATAATACAGTTTCTATGAGAACGTGACGAAAACCAGGGTTCCGAGTGAAGAAATTTGGAAGTAGGATTTTAAGGACCACCCGAAATATACACTATATATACACATATATCCAAAAGTCACGATCGGGTAAAACACATTATTTTATTATTTTTACAACAGGATTTTAAAAACTGCAAACCTCGTATATCAACAATTTCTGTATGGATTTAATCACTGGCGTTGACGAGTTTAAACATGCAGATTTTGCACGTTACGAGCTGGGTTGAACGAAGCTGACCCAATCGTAACTTTTGGACCACCTTGTGTGTGTGTGTATATATATATATATATATATTTTTTTTTTTTTAAAGTTCGGGAAGAACCGATTCGCCTCTATTTAAAAGGGCATATCTTAGCGGAAAAACAAAGAAAAAGTGAGAGGAAAAAGAAAAGGTGGAGGGGACAGTCGAAGTGGAAAAAGACCAAGGACTGCAGGGTCGAGCCCCATCATCTTTGGGTGCTAGGGCCGGGAGGGCGCACGTGAAACCTCCAGGAACAAGCACGTACAAACGAGCACAAAGAGCACTCAAGAGCACGAGCTTAGAACCCCCTTGCGGGGGTGTATATATATATATATATATATATATTAGTGATGGGACGATTAATCGGAATCGAGAATCGGAAGAATCGAGCATTTTTCAGGAATCGGAATCGAGAGAATTGTACCATGATTTCCGATTCTTAAAACGATTCTTTAACTTTTAATTGAACCAGTTTTGCAATGTAAACTTTAAAATTTAAATGAAAGAGGATAACAAATTTTATTTTTATTGTATTGTAGCTATACATTAAAACATGTATATCCATGATGTGTAATCAAGAAGATTAAAATGAATTGTTACAACTTAGTTGATTTTTATTTTTAAACCAATCTTTATAATTTATAATTTATATTACCATACTCATAATGTAAATAGTTAATCTTACAGAGTAAAATATGACAATTTCCAGAAAAACAAGTATAGAATTATATTTAAAAATATTGAGAATCGGAATCGAGAATCGTATCGGAATCGAGACTTTTAGTGGTATCGGAATCGGAATCGTTAAAAATTTTGGTATCGTCCCATCACTAATATTATATATATATATAATAACGTAAAGAACGACGCTTGTATAGGAGATATTCCGCGCAAGACGAGAAAGAGAAAACAACAAGATCCCGGGTTCGTTTCCCAGGTGGTACTTCATTTTTTCATTTGTTGTTTTCTCTTTCTCGTCTTGCGCGGAATATCTCCTATACAAGCGTCGTTCTTTACGTTATTTATACTGCGTGTTCTTTGCAGTTGAATGTATATATATATATATATAATATATATATATATTACAGTAGCGCAAAAGTCAGGACCCGTAGGCATTATAACATTTATTCTAGTAAATGCTCAAACTGACTAACTTTAATTTTGACTACTGTAGCGTCAGTTATGGACACTTCCCGTGTTCCTTAAAACTGAGTATATCAGTTTTCTTACAGTTCAGTGTTTGCTTGGTCTCTCTCTCTCTCTCTCTCTTTTTTCTCTCTCTTTTTCTCTCTCTTTTCTCTTTTTCTCTTTTCTCTTTTTCTCTCTCTCTCTCTTTCTCTCTCCTCTTTCTCTCTCTCTCTTTTTCTCTCTCTCTTTTTCTCTCTCTCTCTTTTTCTTCTCTCTCTTTTTCTCTCTCTCTCTTTTTCTCTCTCTTTTCTTTCTCTCTCTTTTTCTCTCTCTCTCTTTTTCTCTCTCTCTCTTTTTCTCTCTTTTTCTTTCTCTCTTTTCTCTCTCTCTTTTTCTCTCTTTTTCTCTCTCTCTCTCTCTCTCTTTTTCTCTCTCTCTCTCTCTCTTTTTCTCTCTCTCTCTCTCTCTTTTTCTCCTCTCTCTCTCTTTTTCTCTCTCTCTCTCTCTTTTTCTCTCTCTCTCTCTTTTTCTCTCTCTTTTTCTCTCTCTCTTTTTCTCTCTCTCTTTTTCTCTCTTTTTCTCTCTCTCTCTCTTTTTCTCTCTCTTTTTCTCTCTTTTTCTCTCTCTCTCTTTTTCTCTCTCTCTCTCTTTTTCTCTCTCTCTCTTTTTCTCTCTCTCTCTTTTTCTCTCTCTCTTTTTCTCTCTCTCTTTTTCTCTTTTTCTCTCTCTCTCTTTTTCTCTCTTTTTCTCTCTCTTTTTTCTCTCTCTTCTTTTTCTCTCTCTCTTTTTCTCTCTCTCTTTTCTCTTTTTCTCTCTCTCTCTTTTCTCTCTTTTTCTCTTTTTATCTCTCTTTTTCTCTTTTTCTCTCTCTTTTTCTCTCTCTTTTTCTCTTTTTCTCTTTTTCTCTTTTTCTCTCTCTCTCTTTTTCTCTCTCTTTCTCTCTTTCTCTCTTTTTCTTTTTCTCTCTCTTTTTCTCTCTCTTTCTCTTTTTCTCTCTCTTTCTCTCTCTCTCTCTCTCTTTTTCTCTCTTTTTCTCTTTTTCTCTTTTTCTCTCTTTTTCTCTCTCTTTCTCTCTCTCTCTCTCTCTTTTTCTCTCTTTCTCTCTCTTTCTCTTTTTCTCTCTCTTTCTCTCTTTCTCTCTTTTTCTTTTTCTCTCTCTTTTTCTTTTTCTCTCTCTTTTTCTCTTTTTCTCTCTCTTTCTCTTTTTCTCTCTTTCTCTTTTTCTCTCTCTTTCTCTCTCTTTCTCTCTCTTTTCTCTCTCTTTTTCTCTCTCTTTCTCTCTCTCTCTCTCTCTTTTTCTCTCTCTTTTCTCTCTCTTTCTCTCTTTTTCTCTCTCTTTCTCTCTTTCTCTTTTTCTCTCTCTTTCTCTCTCTCTCTCTCTCTTTTTCTCTCTCTTTCTCTCTTTCTCTTTTTCTCTCTCTTTCTCTCTCTCTCTCTCTCTTTTTCTCTCTCTCTCTCTCTTTTCTCTCTCTTTCTCTCTTTCTCTTTTTCTCTCTCTTTCTCTCTCTCTCTCTCTCTTTTTCTCTCTCTTTCTCTCTTTTTCTTTTTCTCTTTTCTCTCTCTTTCTCTCTTTCTCTTTTTCTCTCTCTTTCTCTCTTTCTCTCTTTTTCTTTTTCTCTTTTTCTCTCTCTCTTTCTCTCTTTCTCTCTCTCTTGGATTTGAAACGGTTTTTGGATTTGAAACGGTTTAGGACTAGTGTGTGTGGGAATTACGTTACGTATAAGATCTGTGACACATGGAACAGGTTACCTTCGGAAGTTGTGAACAGTTCCTCTGTGGATCAGTTCAAGAAAAGGTTAGACGAAATCTTGCACACTATTTGAGTGTAAAGACATTTAGGACCTCAGTCTGCGGAAATTTCTTTTCCTATAAAATAGTTAATATCTGGAACCAACTGCAGGAGTTCGCTTGCTCGGTCTCTGTGAGCAAGCTAAATATAGAGCTATTTATATATTCTCCACTTTCCTGTAAAATTTCCTTGGCTACTTTTCCAGGGTCAAGGTATTTTCTTCAACCTTTTTCCGTACCTGCCTCTGGCAGGGAGGGATCGGAGGGTGGGGAGAGAGCCTTCTACTTTTCAATCCAGTTTTCTACTACTGCTAGGATAGTTGAAAGAAAAATAAACGTTTACAAAATTTTCCCTGGCACCCGTTGCCATTGGTACCTCCTCGGTATGGGCCGCAAGGCCTTTTGAGGTACTTCTTTTCCTTGTAACTCCTTGTAACTCTCTCTCTCTCTCTCTCTCTCTCTCTAAGAGTAGGGCGATTGATTAGAAGGCCTTTGATAAGGTACCTCACCGCCGGCTAATGGCCGAAGTGCGCGCGCTGGGTATTGGTGGGGAAGTAGGTAGGTGGATTGGAAACTGGCGAAAAATGCCACAAAGTTAATCCCTTTCGTTAGGCATATGGGCTACAATCGACGCTTATGTGACGCGGGTTCAAAGATGTCGATTTTAGAAGCATGTTTAGTTCAAATGATAACCCAACTCGCAACAATGGTTAGAAGTTGGATTTGAAACGATTTAGGACTAGTATATGTGGGAATTACTTTAACACGTTGATAGTTTAAGATTAAAACATAAGAAAACTCTGCAGGAGTTCGCTTGCACGGTGTCTCTGTGAGCAAGGTAAATATAGAGCGATTTATATATTCTCCACTTTCCTGTAAAATTTCCTGGCTACTTTTCCAGGGTCAAGGTATTTTCTTCAACCTTTTCCGTACCTGCCTCTGGCAGGGAGGGAGCGGAGGGTGGGGAAAGAGCCTTCTACTTTTCTATCCAGTTTTCTACTACTGCTAGGATAGTTGAAAGAAAAATAAACTTTTAATAACAGGAATAGTTCCTCGGTGGATTAGTTCAAGAAAAGGTTAGACCAAATCTTGCACACTATTTGAGTGTGTAGAAAATTTTCCCTGGCACCCGTTGCCATTGGTACCTCCTCGGTATGGGCCGCAAGGCCTTTTGAGGTACTTCTTTTCCTTGTAACTCCTTGTAACTCTCTCTCTCTCTCTCTCTCTCTCTCTCTCTCTCTCTCTCTCTCTCTCTCTCTCTCTCTCTCAGGAGTTCTTCAGTTATGTTAATAGTAGAAAGCCCATTAGAAGCATGATAGGTCCTTTAAAGGACGGAAGCGGCGTTCTGCGGACCTCCGACGCGGACATCGCTAATGTGCTTAATGAGTACTTTGCGGGAGTGTTCACCAGGGAGGATACCCGCGTCATCCCCGAGCCAGCTGTGAGGCACGAAGGTGCTGGCCTGGATAGTGTTAGATGTACCGCGACAGTCGTTGCTCATAGAATATACAAACTGAGCGCGTTTAAGGCTCCTGGGCCAGACCAGTTTCTCCCCAGTGTTTTGCGAGAAGTGCGCGACCAGGTGGCTCCCCACCTGGCTACAGTCTTCAACAAATCGTTGGAGATGGGCCAGGTGCCTGGTGACTGGAGGGAAGCCAACGTGACCCCTATCTTTAAGAAAGGGGATCACGAAAGTCCAGGGAACTATCGTCCTATTAGTCTCACTTCAGTTGTAGGTAAATTATTAGAAAGGATAATAGCTGATAGAATCGTTGACCATTTGGATTCCTACAAGCTGCTTGGGGACTCCCAACATGGGTTTAGACGGCATAGGTCGTGTCTCACCAACTTGCTCGAGTTTTTCCACGTCATGTTGAATGAGTACGATAAGAGTAGGGCGATTGATATACTTTATCTCGACTTTCAGAAAGCCTTTGATAAGGTACCTCACCGCCGGCTAATGGCGAAAGTGCGCGCGCTGGGTATCGGTGGGGAAATAGGTAGGTGGATTGAAAACTGGCTGAGGAATAGGCGGCAGAGGTTGGTAATTAAAGGGGCTAGTTCGGGTTGGGCCTCGGTCACTAGTGGGGTTCCTCAGGGTTCCGTTTTGGGGCCGCTGTTGTTTACCATTTACATAAATGATATCGACGGTGGCATCGTCAGTCGGATCGCCAAATTCGCTGATGACACCAAGCTTGGGGCCAATGTTGGGACGCCCGAAGCGATCGAGGAACTGCGTGCGGACCTAGGTAGGATAGGAGAGTGGTCCGAAAAATGGCAAATGCCGTTTAACTTGGGTAAATGCAAAGTGATGCACATTGGCTACGCCAATCCCAAGTCGGACTACTCGATGTTGGGCAGTAATATCGAGGTGACTGATTTAGAAAAGGACTTGGGTGTGCTAATTAGCAGCGACCTTAAGTTTACGAAACAGTGTGTAGAGGTGGAAAAGAAAGCCCAGAAACTATTGGGTTATATCAGGAGGCAATTTCAGTTTCGGAACAAGGAGATTGTGCTCTCACTGTACAATTCCCTTGTTCGGCCGTACCTGGAGTATGCTGTGCAGTTCTGGTCGCCCACCCTCAGGAAAGATATTGAGAGGCTGGAGCGAGTGCAGGCGAGGGCCACAAAGTTAATCCCTTCCGTTAGGCATATGGGCTACAATCGACGGTTACGCGCCCTGAACTTGTTTTCGCTTGAAACTCGGAGGCTGCGCGGTCAACTGATCGAGGTTTTCAAGCTCTTACGAGGGTTCAACGATGTCGATTTTAGAAGTATGTTTAGTTTAAATGATAACCCAACTCGCAACAATGGTTGGAAGTTGGATTTGAAACGGTTTAGGACTAGTGTGTGTGGGAATTACTTTACGTATAAGATCTGTGACACATGGAACAGGTTACCTTCGGAAGTTGTGAACAGTTCCTCTGTGGATCAGTTCAAGAAAAGGTTAGACGAAATCTTGCACACTATTTGAGTGTGTAAAGACATTTAGGACCTCAGTCTGCGGAAATTTCTTTTCCTATAAAATAGTTAATATCTGGAACCAACTCCCCTCAGAGGTTGTTTCCAGTCAAAGTGTAAATCTGTTTAAAAATAGGCTAGACAAAGTACTGAACACACTCATAGTTTAAGATTAAAACCTCAGAAAACTCTGCAGGAGTTCGCTTGCTCTGTGTCTCTGTGAGCAAGCTAAATATAGAGCTATTTATATATTCTCCACTTTCCTGTAAAATTTCCTTGGCTACTTTTCCAGGGTCAAGGTATTTTCTTCAACCTTTTTCCGTACCTGCCTCTGGCAGGGAGGGTGGGGAGAGAGCCTTCTACTTTACTATCCAGTTTTCTACTACTGCTAGGATAGTTGAAAGAAAAATAAACTTTTACAAAATTTTCCCTGGCACCCGTTGCCATTGGTACCTCCTCGGTATGGGCCGCAAGGCCTTTTGAGGTACTACTTTTCCTTGTAACTCCTTCCTTGTAACTCTCTCTCTCCTCTCTCTCTCTCTCTCTTTTGGTGTAATTGATTAAACTCATTGGCGATTGATCGACAACTGCTCTCTTTTGCGTACATAACACCCAACTGTAGGTCTACTCTCCCGTCTCTCATTAATTTTTGCAGCATTTTCCACCTGAAAAGGACAAGAGACAGTCATTTTATAATACTTACGCATGTGTCCTGACTTTCGCACCACCCTGTGTATAATAAATAATATATATATATATATATATATATATATATATATTATATATATATACAGGGTGTCTCAAAAGTCACTATCTATTTTGAAAAATAATGGGAATTACGAAAAACTGGTTTAAGACATGAAAAATATATTTATTTCAAAGTAAGTGCCACAAAGAATTAGTGCTATTTATTTATCTGTCTCCACATGGCGACCATCAGTGTCTCTACAGAGCTCAAAGCGATAAGTTGTTTCCCGGAACACACTTTCCAGCATTTGAGGTGTTATTTTCTGAACTGCATCGGTAATACGATTTCGAAGTTCGGCTACATCACTAATTCTTCTACCAGTGTACACCTTAGACTTAATGAAACCCCAGGCGAAACAATCTAATGGTGTTAAATCGGGTGAACGTGCTGCCCATGGTTGTGTTCCTCCACGACCAATCCAGCGACCGGGGAAGCGTCTGTCAAGATAATCACGTACAATTATTGCATAATGACACGGTGCTCCATCCTGCTGAAAAACTACTGTCAAGAATGCCATCTGTAAGAAGTTGAGGTTCGAGGAATTGTTCAAGCATGTCAAGATAATACACCAATTAACTTTTTTTAAATACACAAATTTGCACCAGAAGTATATATATATATATATATATATATATATATATATATATATATATATATATATACACACTGTATATCCTTTGGTTAGCGTCCACCCGAATTGTTCATTCTGACGAAGGTCAAACTTTTCACTCCAATTTAGACCTACAGTTTAACATGGAATCCGAACCACGCCCCATCAGCAGCCCAGCGTCTTAACCACTAGGCCACCTAAGGGACCCATTTATCTACCAACTACTTTCTTTATTGTGTGGAAGGATGAACAGCTGGGTTTTGCTGCGCGCCGGCTGCCGTCGGATCTCGAACCCGGGGCTGATGGATTCGTAGTCAGCGACGCTAACCACTGCACCACCGAGGCGCATAAGTTATTATATATATATATATTATATAATATTAGGGTGTCCCAATTTTTTTTCTTAACACGACCTGACCACTCGTGTTATGCCCGGATGTGGTTTGGGCTAAAGCATTGGCTGTGTGATTTTCAACTCGATCAGATGATATTTAGAGGTCCCGACGTTTGATGACTTTTTTTTGTTTTCAGAATTGATCATTATGGCGTTGACAAGATCAAACATCAAGTTGTGGCTTCTTGAGAGGTCTCCGATAGCAGAGCTGGCTAAATCTCGATTACCAAGTAATATGGACGTGTTGCTCCTTTTCTTCTACCATCACCACGACCAAAAGAAGACAGATTCCAACAGTGTCAAGGCTGTAATATCGGCTGTATTAGAAATCTGGGCTAGAGCCAATTCGAATCTGGCAACAACCTCCGTTCATGCCTCGACTAAACTGAAAGCTTTGGTTCAGAGGTATCGAAATTTGCATAAAAACAAGAACAAGACTGGAATGACTTACAATATGCAGCGGGATGTATTCTTGGCTGATATGGAGGATATTTTGATGTCGCCCGCTCAGACGTTCTGGATCGGGGAGATATCCCTCTTGAAGACAAGGAATTCCTCATTTCCCAAAGGGCAGATCGACATACGAGTTACATGGGAGGTGAAGATAGAAAATATAATGCAGCCACAATGAAAAGACAGGAAAGGGAAAGAGCTCTTGAGCGGGCACACCGGCGTCAAACGGAGGAGGCTCTAGCTGTAGGAGTCACAGAAGAGGCTACCGACAGCAGTTCTAGCACATCGTCAGCTGACAGTGGAAACGAAGCCGTCACTTGTGGACTTAAACTTCGAAAGCTCCCAAACATGACAGACTAAAGAAAGTCTGAGTGATCTTGACCTGGCAGCAACTTGGGATCGCGAGGGCCTTTCTGTTCGACAGGCAACATCAGCGTTTGCTGCGACTGCAAAATCCCTAGCTCTCGGTCCTGACAGTGTTCCATCAAAGAGCACGGTTCACCGCTTCCGACAAAAGGCCCGTACAATGATAGGGACCAATGTTATTGGCCACCTCGAGCAGCTTCCACCTCGACTGCAGATCCACTGGGACACAAAGATACTCACTGACATCGAACAGGAGGGTAAGTCAGTCGATCGGATTGCTGTTGTGGTGACTGGGGATGGTGTGGAAGAGCTATTAGGAGCACCGAAAATAATAGACGGCACAGGACAGCAAATGGCAAGCGCAGTCCATCAAGCGCTCACCCTAGTCGGAATTGAGGACAAGATCATAGGCATGGTGTTTGACACGACGGCATCAAACACAGGGATAGTGCAAGGTGCGAAGGTGCGTGTGCGCGTTTGGAAGCGGCATTGGGAAGATCTCTTTTATGGTTTGCTTGCCGTCATCACGTTCACGAAGTGATTCTCAAGGATGTCTTCGTCGTGTGCCTAGGAACACCACCAAGTCCTCAAATCCCACTTTTCAGGAGATTCAAGGAGGCCTGGCCATCAATGAACCACTGTCAGTTGGATGCATTTGACAAGGACGAGGTGGCTAAAGCCTTCATAAATGACAATGCTTGCCTTTCACAAATGCGACTTGAGGTAATAGACTATCTCCGCGATGCCCTAAGAAGTGGTAATCATCCTCGAGAGGATTATGAAGAACTTCTTCGACTGAGCCTCTTGTACCTCGGAGACGACGTAGGACGTTACAAGCTTCGGCCTCCAGGGGCTTACCATCAGGCCAGATGGATGGCCAAAGCTATTTACTACCTGAAAATAGCATTACTGCAGTCCCAGTTCTCCGAACTTCGTCTCCAAGAACTGCAAGGGGTTCGCCGTATGGCTCTCTTCGTGAGCCTTGTATACGTGCGTCACTGGCACGAGGCTCCCATCGCCATCAAATCTCCCAAAAATGACGTTAGGCTGTGCAATCTTCTTGTAGGTTACCCTGATAAGGACGTTGGAAACACAGCTTACCGGGCTGTGCTCCGTCATCTGTGGTATATCTCGGAGGACTTAATCTGTCTTGCATTGTTTAATGACAGAGTTGACGACAATGAAAAGCGTAACATGACGGCTAACCTGAAAAAGCGCCCTGGGAAAGGACTCAAACGGGTCCAAGGCAAGGGACTGCAAGTGGATGGCCGTTTAAGTCCGTGGGTGACGAGTCGATCCACCACACTCTTCCAGTTTCTCCAAGTTGAGCCCACGTTCCTCACCAAAGACCCTGAAACATGGCCTACTGACGAAAAACTACCGTCTGGCAAAGAGCCGAGCTGCAGAACTGATGGTGGTCAATGATGCAGCAGAGCGAGGCATCGCCCTCATTGAGAAATACACAAGCAAACCTCTGTGCCGTGATGAAGAAGACCTCCAGTTCCTCCTTCGAACTGTCCACTCACACCGACGGAATGTGAGCCGGAAGGGAACAAAAACGGATCTCATGAAACACGTGTTTAGTTAAAATGCATAAATGTGATGCTTTGAAATTGTTGTTTGTGTGTTAAGATTAAAATACATGTTTATTTTGTATAATCATCTTTGTGATGGAACTTTTGAGAGAAATATTTCAGTTAATTTGCCTTTCAGTTAAGAGGAGAAATAAAGTGTTCAAAGTTCGGGACCTTTAAATGTCCTTCGATCTCTCTGAAATTTTACAGGAAGACTGCTAATGGGAAACATCAAAAGAGCGCAACACGAGCGGATTTGTATCCCGAAAATGTTTTTGGCCCCCTATGAGTTTGGGACACCCTAATATATATATATATATATATATATATATATATATATATTTATTATTATTATTATATTATTATTATTATATTATTATTATTATTATTATTATTATTATTATTATTATTATTATTAGGGTAGGTTGATTTTGGAAGTGTGATCTTGGACTAGTCTAGATAGAAAGGTATTAATGTATAAAAAACATTGCACCAACTCATATTTGTGAAAATGATTCTATTTTTTGAGGATTGTAAATTATTTTTAAGTTGTAAAATTGCTGAATTTTACGCGTAAAATCGCGCGCGCGGCATTCGCGCAATGTAAACAAACAAAATATCGGACCTTACTTCATCAAAATAATCAATTAAAATTCGGCTTTTTTAACAAAACGATGCTTGAAACTTTTTGTAAATGCATTATAGATGTTTATTAGTGTATTATTTTGTATTTTTTAATGATATTTACCTATAAAATGTGTGTTAAATTAATTTTTATTTTATGATGCGTTCATTTAATTGTTTATTTTCAGATATTTCATAAAAATGGGTAAAAAACGGAAGTCTGCAGTGTTAACTCGAAGTGATAGTGACAAAAAATTCAGTGGCCAGCCTTCCCCTTTGGAAAACAGAGCCTCCTACCCTCTGCCAAGTTATTCAGTACAGTTATTTCCTCCAAAACAGCCACCCGGACTTGAAAGACTATGATATTGCTAAAATGATAGCAAAGGATGTGATTGAGATCTGGCAGGCAGTGAACCCGCGGCTGCCCCTGTATGAGGAATATTACGCAGTGAAATTGGTGGATAAAGTGTGCTTCAAGAAAGCAAAAGAGATAAACAGGAAATCTCTTTCTACAGTCCAGGAGCAGAATCTGGAGGAAAAGCTGGATAAACTTTTTGACATTTCTGCTTGCACCTGTAAGCTACCTGTTCGTCCCTGTGATGACAATGCTGTGAAGTGCAAGAAAGAAAATTGTCAAACACAGCACATAATCTGCACTTGTCCTCCCAGTAAGAAGGTAATGCTATTATTTTTTTAACTTTTAACTGGCCTAACTTAGTGCGATTAGGTGCCTTTTAAATGGAAGGAAATTCAATGCTTGTAATTGAAAAATATCCCCATTTTCCTCCTGTAATTTTCCTCCCGCCCCCCTGGTAATAGAAATTAATAATCAATTTTTTTTCAGGATTTTATCTCTTATTTTAGATCCGCTATTTAATATACTTTAATATTTCAGGTTCCAGTAGAGGAGAGGGAATACTTGAGAGATCAGAGGGCCAAAATAGGACCCAAGGTCTCTTTCCAGCTGGGATCTGTGGATAAAGCTGCTGTGAAGAGAGACCAGAGGGCTGCAGCTGAAGCAGAAAGACTACAGAGCCAGATTCAACAGCAGCAGGAAGTGGATTTGGCCACTTTTGCATCCACACCTTCACAAGATATTTCATTTGAATCCAGTTCAGGAGAGGTAATATATTTTTTTTCTTATATCTTATTCCATTTTTACCCAAATTTATCCCTACTTTTTGTCCCTATTTCCCCCCTTTTTTCCCCCATTTTCGCTTTAGTAATTTATTCTTATTTCCGCCCATTTTCGTCGATTTTTACCCCTATTTTTCCCTACTTTTTCCCCTATTTTCCCCTATTTTCCCCTATTTTCCCCTATTCTGTTTTCCCCTATTTTCGCTTCAGTAATTTATTTTTTATTTTCATTTCAGCCATCTGGTGGTGAAGCTGAAGAGTTCAAGCCAAGGAGGCACCCAAGTGTAGGTTACAGCTTTTTGAAAACCCCCAGATATGCCATGGAACTGATCAGGGGTGATGTTTCTTCCAATCTTGGGGCAAGTCTTGCTAATGCCTTCCTCCTGGACTTACAAGCTATGGACCTGCTTAAGCCTGGCCTTGATGTGAAACAGATAATAGTTGATAAATCGAAAAATGGACAGGGAAAAAGCTAGAATGAAAGTGAAAAGTGATGAAAAGCACAATGAGGGTCTGGAAAAGTTAGTCTGTATTGGGGTTGATGGGAAAGTTGACAAGGACACTTTGCTGTACAGAGAAGTTAAGGATGAAAATGGGGAGACTAAGCTGAAGAAAGGAAAGGGATAAGCTTTACCAGGCCATCAAGTTCATTGTGGAAGTGTATGCAGTCAGTTGGTTTGAGATCAAAAGGGACAGCAAGTTCCACAATCAGCAGCTGTACATCTTCAACATGATCCAAAGGATCAAGCAGCAGTCTGAAGAAATCCAGGGTGTTGCTTTCAAGAACCTGAAGTACAATGCTTTTGCCTTGCTGCCCGAGAATGTGCTGTACTCCATGATGAAGACTGATGACTTAGAAGTGAGAGAAGCTGCTCTCAAGAAAATTCTGTCTATCAGGTAAGCATTTATTAATTTTAAAAATGTGAAAAAAAAATTTGATTAT
The DNA here is from genome assembly GCA_023014485.1 of Bathynomus jamesi. Classification (NCBI taxonomy): domain Eukaryota; kingdom Metazoa; phylum Arthropoda; class Malacostraca; order Isopoda; family Cirolanidae; genus Bathynomus; species Bathynomus jamesi. The sequence continues at coordinate 1,033,502 of JAJOZX010000946.1, forward strand.
GGATTTATTTAATAAAAAAAAGGCGAGTTCTATAAATCCCCATAATCGAATTTTTTTTCACATTTTCTTATCCCAATTCCCCCCTTCCCCTCTGATAATGGAAATAATCTTACCTTCTTTCTGAAAAAAATTCGATTATGGGGATTTATAGAACTCGGGTTTTTTTTTTTTTAATTTAAGTTTAATTTAAATCAGCAATTCTGAGACTAATAGGGATTATATCTTAAACTGGAATAAAAAATAAATTAATTATTCTTTCAGAAGTGGGAAGCCAGCCAAGAAGAGGCTGAAGAAGATCACAGCCATCAACATTGAAGCTACCCACTGGTCAGAACTAATCAACCTTTCTCAAAGTGGCATCTGTGAACCTGCTCTCACAGAAGACTTTTCTGACCAGGAGCTTCAAGAAGCATTGCTGAATGGCACCAAGCTGGAGCTGCCTGATCTGCCTTCACATTCTCAGTGTTGAAAAGGCCGTGAAGCTGACATCTGAAGCTTCCCATACTGTTTATGGACTCGAATCAAGGCACAAACACATTCTGGCCAAAGCCCTAAGCCGCCAGATGAGGCCTTCCTTTGCTTCTAAGGGCTCTTACAGTGAAAATTATGATGATCTTGGGATCTAAATGTGTGTATTTGACTCTGTACATGTTTTTTTTTTACTTTTTTTCAATAAAATTGCAACTTTTTTCAGGATTTTTTAATGAAAATAGCGTGTTTTTTTCGGCCGAAAATTGCGAAATTGCGGTATTTTTCGGTACGATTTTTTGACGATTTTTGAAACGGTTTCCTCAAAAAACGGTTAAAGCTAGGGATCTGAAATGTTTTGTCAGTTATTATCATATTAAGCCCTGACTATCTCGACTAGTCCAAAGTCGATATCTAAAAAAATGCGGAAAATCAACCTACCTTAATATATATATGAGTTTTGTTCAAGCCTTTTAAGTTAGTAAATTTATTCATCCTATTACATTGAAAGAATTATAGGCCTACTAACTTTTTATTTGGGAACTGTCCAGAAAAGGGTGGTTTGGATTATAAAATGTAAATCCAATTCTAGTTCACACGCAGTGCCTATAGATAACATTCAAGTCCATAGGCCTACCAGGAAGACTGAATTTCCTCGATGTCTGGCTAATCTTTACCACCACAATCCACCCCCAATTTACGAGGATTTATGCCTGAGGTGGGATGAGAGCATCATATCGGCGATTGATGTGGGTTAAGAAACCCTCGTAGTTGAAATAAAACACTTTTTTTTTTTTTCCCAGAGTAAATATTCGAAGGTGTTTCGATGCATTGTTGAACACAAAAATCTCGTCTCTCTCGAATGCGTATAAAATGCAGCATGGACTAGATTTCCCCCGTTTGGAGTAGTCACTTTTTAATTTCCTCTCCACTAAACGGAAATGGAACCCTCTTAGCCTACATTAATTCCACTCTGCAGCAGTAGTTACAAAGGTAACGGTGGCCTTGGAATATATCAGTACCTACATTAGTCTCTATTCTGCAACTGTAATTTGAAGCTCTCTATTGATATAAATTTTATTTTGAAAAGTAAATTGCAAAAATTATATAGAAATAGAAAATATTAATACGAGAGCTTCGTATAATTTATGTGTTGATGATGGTCGGTTAAAATATATTTTAGTCGACCATCGATTAAGCATTGATTTTTATCATCGATTTTTGTTACTTTAACACGGGTGGAGTCGCTTACATAATGTGTAATATGTGTGTGTGTGTTTATACACACACACACACACACACGCAACTCGTTTAAGTTCCGTGTGTTGCTCTCTTCACACGAAGGTCAAGCTGGTGACCCCGCCTCTAGGCCTGGCTTGGTGGAGGAGCGAGTTGCTTTCTTGCGCTCTCTACCGCACATAACCAGGTACACCCGGCTCATCTGGTACTGTCCTGAGCCAGTCATCTAGTCTTCTCTTGAAAACTTCAACTTTGACCCCTGTAACGTTTCTGAGGTCCTTTGTAAGCTAGTAAAAAGTCTTGCCCCCCCCCCTCCCTGACAACCAAGCTATTTTCCTTAGTGTTGAAGAGGTCCTTTGTTGGGCCTTTAATTTGGGAACGCTACACATTCTGCGTTTCCTATTTCCAGCGTTGTTTGAATGATAATTGGGTTTAGTTTTAAGTTTGGTACAAGTTTTTCGATCATTTTCCATATGTGGATTATGGTGCGTGTGCTCGCACGCAATACTGCTTACCCTGTAGACCAGAGCTTTCCAAACTGTGTGTCGCGACACATTAGATGATTAGTGTGTCGCCAATACCTCCCAGGTGTGTCGCCAAATTTAGTTAATTATTGTCAATTTTTTTGTATTTTGAAAATTTTGATTTTTGTATCAACAAAATCGGCTACAAGATAAACCACTTCCTGAAAAATTATCTGATATTTGATATTTAATAACAAAAATTAATTAGTGTGTCGCCAACGTGAAAAGTTTGGAAAGCTCTGCTGTAGACGTACCCACCGCATGCCACTGATAAATAAATAAATATAGATAGATAGATATATATTATTAGTTATATATAACTATAAAATGATTAATTAGTAATGTTACGATAATCAGGCTTCCTTTAGAGTACCCCTTACTATCCCTAAAAGCCCCAATGAGTAAGCGGAGTAGCCGGATCGAGTATCGAGAATGAGGTCACGAATGCAGTTAGACAGAGATCACTGGAATGTATTCTTGTGACTTGCTTTGGGGGCAGAGCAAATTATTGACATTACAGGGATTACGAGGACTGGGGGAGTCCTTTGGTCTGCTGTTTTTGGAACTTAGGAAACAGAGCAGGTTATAAACTGGTATTTTTGGTTCTTTGATTATCTTCGAAATATATTAAAATAAACTGCAATTCTACTTTTTGCAACATCCTCAAACGATTTAAGAGTGCCAGAATGTCATTTAAACAATTAAACCAGTGAATAAAATATAATTACAAAACCACACACCCAACACACACCACCAGTTGGTCACTTGAAAACACACACACACACACAATTATTTCACGAAAGTAATAAATGATGATAATAACCACGAAGGAAAATTAAAACACGAAATAGTGCTCTTAAAGCGCTTTCGTCTAATGACATCATTAGGAACACTCCTGAGGATGTCATTAGACAATTTTCCTTCGTGGTTATTTTCATCATATATATTAGGGCCCTGCAAATCACAATTTTTTTTTTTCCCCGAATCTCGAATCATTATTTCAAACAATTCGAATCGAATCAACTTTACACACATCGATTATAGGGTGTATAAAACTGTATATATACTGAATTAAGTTTCAAATTAAACAGAAAAGGGTTTATTTAGTGTTTTTCTACACACAATTAGTAATAAGCATAAAATTAATTAAATCATCTTGAGAACAAAGGACGAAGTAAATTCTCCTAAAAAAAATATATATATTAAGTATTTGATCATGAGGAGGAACATTGGTATTAAAGTATGATAAGTGTTATTGCACAAGAGATTGGTCTCAGTATCTCGATTGAATTATAGGTAATCAAAGTAAAAAGAAAAGTATTTATTTACGAAAGTGTTCTTCAAAACAACAACACTGATGTTTACCGGACTCGATGGAGATTCGAAAATATCGAATCGGAGCCCAACCTAACGAATCAAATCGAATCCTCTCCCGATTCGAAATAAAATCGAATCTCGAAGCTTCGCAGGGCCCTAATATATATATATATATATATATATATATATATATATATATATATATATACACACACACACAGGGTGTCCCATAAGTCCGGCATCATAGGAAAAATAATAAAAAAGGCAAAACAAAAGCTTTTATTTACAGAACGTGCTCAATATGTCCACCATCGTTTTCAATACACAAATTCAGACGTGATACCCAGTCAGCAAGCACACGGTGAATGATGTCAGGAGTAATGGTGTTACATGCCCCAATAATGCGCTGCCGCAAATGTTCAACACTCCTAATTTTCTCTGCGTATACCAGCGCTTTCAAGTGGCCCCAGAGATAAAAATCTAGTGGCGTGAGATCCGGGCTTCTAGCTGGCCATTCCACAGGCCCTCGACGTCCTATCCAATGACCAGGGAATTGTTGGTACAGGTATTCCCTTACTTGGTGCTGTAATGTGCAGGAACGTCGTCTTGCTGGAACCATGTTGGGAAATTTCCTTCTTCGTTCAAGACACTGGGAAATGCTTCTTCCTTGAGCATACGTAGGTAGGTGCCTCCAGTGACATGTTCATCGAAAAAGAAGGGGGCCTATGATGCGATCCTTCCAAATGCCACACCATACCATCACCCGAGATGCACCTTGTTCCTTTGAAGAGGTATACCAGTGAGGGTTGTTTTGAGACCAGTAGCGGGTGTTCTGTCGATTTACCTCACCATTTCCATAAAAAACAGCCTCGTCACTGAACAGAATGGTGGACGGGAAATTGGTATCCAGAGCATATGAATTATAGTTTGTAGAAATAGAAAAATATGAATTTCTCCTATGATGCCGGACTTATGGGACACCCTGTGTGTATATATATATATATATATATATATATATGTATTTTTTTTTTTTTTTATGTTCGGGAAGAACCGATTCGCCTCTATTTAAAAGGGCATATCTCGGCGGAAAAACAAAGAAAAAGTGAGAGGAAAGACAGAGGAAAAAGAAAGGGTGGAGGGGACAGTCAAAGTGGAAAAAGACCAAGGATGACGAGGACTGCAGGGTCGAGCCCCATCATCCTTGGGTGCTAGGGCCGGGAGGGCGCACGTGAAACCTCCAGGAACAAGCACGTACAAACGAGCACAAAGAGCACTCAAGAGCACGAGCTTAGAACCCCCTTGCGGGGATATATATATATATTATATATATATATATATATATATATATATGGTATATACTCTTTTCAGGCGGTTAATCACGAAAAAACCTCATTAAAGAGGGAATAAAATGTTGATACAAGATAGACAAAATCTGTTATTTTCCTTTGATACTGTAATCCATCAATCAGAATAATTTAGATAATCAATAAAAATAAACTTCAAAATATATTTGTAAAAGGAACTTTGGAATAATGATGAGGAACAGCAACAAGTTTTCCCTTTACGGAGGCAGCACCGTGGAACTACTGTTTCTTGATGATGCGACAAATGTGACAAACGTGACAGACGTGACAGACGTGTCGGATCAACACTTTACCAAATGGGTCCCTTTAGACACCTTCATCGGTATTGTGTTGGCCTTCGCTTCTTGCTTTTTCATTGGCGTCTCGGTCATCTTCAAGAAATTGGCGCTCAAGGACATAGAGGTGAGGATCGAGGGGTTCCTGTAGAAGGGAAAAGGGGAAGGGTCTTTTGGTAAGTCTTTACAACCCGTTCCTTCGCTGGTTTGACCTCCCGAAAAATTTATTCTGATGAAATGAAGTTGAGGGAGGAAAAATTACCAAAAAATACAATGAAGATCCTTCATTATTGGTCATCTGAAACATCCATTGTTAGGTTTAATAATAGTAGTAATGATTAACAACACTCATAATAATGATAATTATGAAAAGTAGTACTAACCCTGTGTGAACGGTTTCTGTTCAATTATTTGAAACTTCACCTTGATCACGTGAGTATTTTCATTATTTTCATTTCCGCAGACACAAGGGGGCACAAGAGCCGTCGACGGCGGCTATGGGTATTTGCGTCTGCCCAGATGGTGGGTTGGGCATAACCTTGATGGCGTTTGGAGAGTTGACCAATTTCGTGGCCTACATCTTCGCACCGGCTATTCTAGTGACCCCTCTAGGAGTGTTCTCCATTGTTTGCACCGCAACCCTCTCCCCGTACTTCTTGAAGGAACACTTAAAGGCGGTGGGCAAACTGGGTTGCGTGCTTGTCCTCGTTGGGTGTGTGATCGTGACTTTATGCGGTCCGAAGGACAAAGAGGTAAGAACGATGGAAGAACTCCAGGAGCAGTTGCTGCACCCGGGATTCCTTATTTACACTTCGATCGTCGTTGGTGTTTCAGTCTTCCTGATGGCCCTCGTGCCCCGCTATGGTCACAAGTACGTGATGCTGTACATCACTATCTGCTCTTCCTTCGGGTCACTCTCAGTCATGTTTTGCAAGGGCATTGGTCTCGCTATCAAGGAGACTATCGTCGGTCACAATGAGTTCACCCACTGGGCTACGTGGGTGTGTTTTGTTTCCCTCGCCGCGTGCCTCCTCATAGAGACCGTATACATGCAGAGGGCTCTCGACCTCTTCAACAGCTCCGTCTTCATGTCCGTCAATTACGTGATGTTTACGTCCATGGTAATCATCGCGTCTTCTATTCTGTATACTGAATTGCGTGAGTTGGGCTGGAAAAATATCATCCTCACCATCCTCGGATTTGTGGTAAACATCGTCGCTCTTTACCTGCTTCATCTGGACAAGGAGGAAGATTCTCCGGCAGAAGGCGGTCCCCATCAGGAGAACTGCCCCGATCAGGGCCCGGCGACACCTTTGATGAACAAAAACAACAACAACATTGTGGTGAAGGATATAGAAGTATCTCGCGCCTCCCCACTCTCCAACATCGGGCTTTCCCCTGCTCTGTTCAGTGAAGGAAAAACAAATGGAAAGTTCTTGGCGTTCCTCAACAGTGAATGCCTTTCTGACCAATCTCAGCAACGAAGGGAAGAACCTCCCAAGAGTCCCAGCTCTCACAGTAGTATCAGCTGCAACGAAGCCTGTTCCTACAGCAGTAGGAGCAACTTAAGCGATAACAGTAGCCTTTGCAGCCCCGAAAATCTTCCGAAGACGGAGTATCCTTGCGGAACCGGAGGAACGCACCAAAGCTTATGCGAGATTCCTCTCATCACAGAGCTGCAATCCTCCTCTCGCCTGAGCTCTTTTCAGCCCCAAGTCGAAAGAAAGTTACTTCCTTTACTGCCTTCCAAAGGAGCTACGCAGAGTGAATACACAAAGCCTTCAAGGCCGAACAGCGAACTTTTCTCTGACGCAGACGAAGGCACGCAACTCGTATGAAGTAGATATTCACTAACTAGGCTGTTTTTACAAACTAAAAAAGGAAAGAGACGAACCAACGCTTCCCTTCCGTCAGTAATTCTGACTGGCATTAGAGTTTGGAGTGGGATGGTATCCCGCTACCAGAGATGGGCAAAATACATCCTAGGTTGTGTATTTTTCAACAAAATACATAACTTGTATTTTCCATACGAACAACACAATACAAATTACCCCCTATTCTCTAACCTCGTAGAGACCAGTGCTAGTCTTCAGTTTTTCTTTATGGCCAGTGTTTAATATATATTGAAATTTAGAGTATATGTACACAGTATAGGCATCTTAAATTACACCAAGTGTGAAGGAACGTCTTTGAGAAATTTTTCCAGAATGTTATTCCAAAGATGCCTTGTAATTGTCTGTACAGGATTAAATTTTCTTTGTAATTTAAACCAGTAATTATTTTATTTGTAAAAGGTGATAACAATGAACTTACGAATATTTGTTAAATTTTTTAATTTAAATTTTTATGAGGTATTGTATGCAGAGCTGGGCAATAAATACATTGAATGTATTTAAATACTAAATACATGGGAGAAATGTATTTAAATACTAAATAATAAATACATTTTACGAATGTATTTAGATACTAAATACAAAATACATCAATTGTATTTAAATACATTTGCAAATACATACAAATTTTAACATATGCATTCACTAATTCATGTTTTGATAAATTTCTACTTTAGGGGACACGGTGAATTTCGAAATAAATACACCACTCGATAGATCAGACGATTTTAAAAGCTTTTTCATCAATGAATTTTCCATCGCAAATTGGACTGATTGCAACGAGTTAGTTACACAGGCCCACTTAAGGCAGAGCCGTTTTGTACGATTATTCGGTCAATTTAAAGATATTTTTTGATGTCTAAAAAAACACTTACCTTCAGATGAGTGTACAGATTCGTTGTAGCATTGCTTGCAGCAGAGACTTCGTGTTTACACAGCAAGCAGGTGCACTTTACCTTATTACCGTCTTTAGATTTAATTTTAAAGTATTTTCCATCAAACAGAGGGTGCACTAAATTGTTATCTGCAGATATATCACTGTTTGATTCACCGGATTTGCTTGTTGAAGCCATGACACGCACACGATAAAGAAATCAACCACTTTCGACTAAGAGTGGCACACAACTGATTGAACTGACACGTTGAAACATGAACCATGCTGTACTACACTGTCGACGCGTCGTACTGTGCTAGTACAGAACGTGTATTAAACCAGTAAAAGTATTTACATTTTTATATTTTGAGTATTTAAATACTCATTAAAGTATTTAAATACATGAAAAACAATGTATTTATAAATACAGTTCTAAATACACAAATGTATTTAAATACTGCCCAGCTCTGATTGTATGCAAAAAGAAACTGTGCACCGAATTGCAAATTTTGACATACTGTATATTATTAGCATCTTATGAAAATACAAAAAATATTGCATAACCAATTTCCTATAGCCCTGAAATAAACTTTTTTTTTCCTATAAATATACCCAAAAATCAATGATAATTTACTGCACAGTTTTATTTTGAACACACTGTATATGCAAAGAAGTGCAATTTAAAATTTATTTTTTCTCTATTGTGGCTCTATTTTGGGGGACAAGAGGTAAATTACGAAAAAAAAATGTTCCAATCGCATTTATACCAAAACAACACTTATATTTTTATTCAAAGTATTTATTATTAAACTGATATGCGTGTACACTATTTCAGAAACTGAAAATTCCAAATAAAATCTAATTTATTAAATAAACTTTCATTTATTATTATTATTAAATTACATTCATTGCAGCCATCTTTGTTGGACACGAGAAAAAAAAATTTATGAATGTATTTACATACATTTTAAGTATACTCAAACTGGAGTATTTAAAATCTATATACAGTATATTATTTTGTCTACAAAATACTCGTGCAAATAGAGTCAGTGTTTTGATTTAAAAATAAAAACCACAATTATATTTTAAAATAAACATTTGTCATATATTTTCAGTCTTGTCCACTTCACCTATTGCCCCTGTTTTCAAAAGGGAAGCGTGTGTCGACTCGGTAGGCATGATGTATGAAGCGTCAAACGTATCTCTATCGTTACTAAATTACCCATTCTGATCAACCAACTAAATATCGTAACTTTTTTTTTTTGTAGTGAATACAAAGTAATCATTTCTGAACATTCTTTTTTTTAATAATATCGTACGTGCATTTACTTTAGGCTTCTATATTTATATGTAGAGAATGTTTATTCAATGTTTTTATTTTCTAGGGATAATAATATGAATTGTGCAACGAATTACTTATTACTTACTTATATTCACAATGAATGTACTTTATTTCTAAGAGTTGCGTGTCTGCAATACATCAGTAAATGTTAATGCATTGTTCATGGAGTAGAACCCAGCATACACACACTATATAACTACGAGTATATATATACACAAGGTATCCCAGAAGTCTTGACTCGTAGGGAAGATAGATATATTTTTAAAGTGAAACCACATTTCTAATGTCAGTTTTACGTATTTCAGGAAAGAAAATACCCTGATGGCTCAGTATACCAATCAAGAGAAGGTGAAACTGGTATTGCTACATGTTTCTGGAAAAAGCCAGAGGGAGGCATGTCAGTTATTTCACGAACATGCCTCCATCTAGCTTTTTCCAGAAATGTGTAGCAATACTAGTTCCACCTTCTTTTGATTGGTATACTGAGCCATCAGGGTATTTTCTTTCCTGAAATATGTAAACCTGATATTAGAAATGTTTGTTTCACTTTAAAAATATAAGGTCTATTTTCTCTACCAGTCCAGATTTCTGGGACACCGTATATATATATATATATATATATATATATATATATATATATATATATAAACGATTCTAAAGTCGTCTAAAACCAAGGGCAGAAGAACCTGGTGTATACTAAAATCTATCAAACATTTTGTCGATACTACCCACAGCAGTTGTCTAAATTTTAAATTTTGAGCAATACTGTACGTAGCCCATTTCTCAATCTATCTCAAGTATTTTGATCGTAACAGTAAACTGTATTCTAAACTCGCATTAGGTTAAGTATATCACGTAATAACCTCCTAAACCCATTCAAGAAAGAATTGTACTCAACCTAAGTGTTCAAAAAAAAAAAATATATATATATATACTTAGAATATATTTTTATAAAATTGAAGTTAATACTTTCATCTTGTTATAAATAAATTATAAGTAAAACGCTATTGAAAATATTATTACAGAGTGCTAAAAACCTAAAATATCTAATTTTCCATTATATCTTAAGGATTGAAAATTAATTTGTTACTAAAACTGGTTGGTGCTACTGTAGTATGCGGTCTACCTACGATTGGTTAGGTTTAATCATGATATTTTCGTTAAAACTAACGAAAATATCATGACTAAACCTAACCAATCGTCAAGGGCGATTGACAATGGGATGTAAACAAACAATTAGTAAACAAGATAAGAAGCTATAATTAAAAGGTAGACCGCCAAATCGTAGGTCGACCGCCAAATCGTAGGTAGACCGCATACTACAGTAGCACCAACTGGTTAACCAAAGACATCTTTACAATTATAAATTTAAAAACTTTGGTAAATGTTTTACCGTTTCCATGACGGTCATGTTATTAAACTTTACTGCATATGAAAGAATGTTTTGTTAACGCAACAACGTATGTTATGTCATGAGTTATGAATTGAGTGGATTAGCAAAAGCGCTTACGTAATGATGGTTGAATCGAGAAGTAATCCTTAATAAAAATGTGCCATTACCTCGAATTCTATCTTCGATTAACTAAAAGCAGTGCTGTGCCCTCTAACTATCATAAAAGTTAGCGCCGCTAAAGCTAAGTATTTCAACAGTTAGCGCCACTAACGCTAAGGCTAAGCATTTCAACAGTTAACTAATTTTTTCTGAAATCACCCTAATTTATATATATGTTCTGTCTTCCGTAATTTATTTATATATTTTTGCGCACACTTTCATGTAATTGGTTGCTAAGGTACAAAAATGTGACGTTATAGTCTGCGAAAATGAAAACATTTTTATGTAGAATTCAAGTTTCTTTCGTGAATGTATATTAATAGGGAAAACAAACTAACGGAAGAATAAATTCTATTCAGTTTACGAGTGGTTTTGAAAAATTAGCGATTCGCAGTTAGCGATTGACTTTCCCTAAAAACTTAGCGGCGCTACCTGTTCCGCTAACAATTTTGAAAATTAGCGGCGCTAACGGTATCGCTAATAAAATGTTAGCGGCGCTAATCCCAGCACTGACTAAAAGCCAAAGAACTTCATATCCGTTCTTTTCTGTTCCTGTTTCAAGTGCCAGTCACGTGATGAACTATTTAAACTTTGATTACAATTTGTGCGGGTTTTAACTCCCAGTCTCGCTTCTGTTATTTATTTACATAGATTTATTTACATTGAAAAAGCAAAACTGATTTGCATTTGTAGGGCATTTGCTAACGTTATTAGTGTTATTTTTACAATTAAATCTGTGTTTTACAGCATGGCTTTAAATATTTTAAATATTTTTACACAATTTGCGTTTGTATTAAGATTTTTTCAATTTTATCAAGGATTTTAATGTCACGTCACTGAAGGGATTATTTTCAGTCAATCATTTATTTGCTTATGTGGACTTTCATTTTTAATTTTGTTTATACAAAATAGCAGACGTGACTAAGAGTTGGTAATTTGTACATGATTATATATATATTATATATATATATATTATATATATTATATATATGTATATGTATGTGTATAATAAATATATATATTAGTAATTTAGCTAACTGCATTTATGCAAATCCAAATAAACGACAGATTTCAGTTTGGTGAATTTGAGTAAGGAGGGAAATTATGTATCATGGGGTGTAGACCCTCATTAACACTGTATAGCGTTTTCATCAATAATTATTTTAATTTGTATTCGTGTAACAGGACTAAAAAATTTGTGTAATTTAAAATGTAATTTTCAAATTTTCTTTTGGTTTGAATAATTTCTGAAAAAAAAAAAAAATATATATATATATATATATTTTTTTTTTTTAGTTCGGGAGGAACCGATTCGCCTCTATTTAAAGGGCATATCTCAGCGGAAAAACAAAGAAAAAGTGAGAGGAAAGACAGAGGAAAAAGAAAGGGTGGAGGGGACAGTCGAACTGGAAAAAGACCAAGGATGACAAGGACTGCAGGGTCGAGCCCCATCATCCTTGGGTGCTAGGGCCGGGAGGGCGCACGTGAAACCTCCAGGAACAAGCACGTACAAACGAGCACAAAGAGCACTCAAGAGCACGAGCTTAGAACCCCCTTGCGGGGATATATATATATATATATGAAAACTGCCATTACAGTATTTCAAAACCTAAGTTATTTATTTATTTTTCAGTATGAGTATCATTATTTTTAATTATACCGTTGTATTTTCTTAAAATGAATTAATTACCAGTTTGATTGAATTTTTTGTTTTTTGTTTTTTATTAAAAAATTCTTCTGAGGTCCTTTGTACATATTTTGTCCTATGTATTTTGTGTAAGTGTGTAAAGCTAAGCACATTGCAGTTTGTAAACTGATTAAAATTAATCCAATAAAGGGGTAACTGATTTATTAGAACCAATAGTCAACTATTGTGATTAGTATGTACCTGCTTGAATTTTGAAAATAAATGTTGGTGTTATTTGAAGAGAATATAATTAAGAAAATCTTCAAATCTGAATAAAAATTTTGAAGCAATACAGTATATTCTATTAGAAACGTACCACTTTTTTGTTACAAATAAATTCGCCAATGCTTTATTAATCCAAGGTTTTTTATTATCCTCAAACTTTGTTGTATTGATAAACTATTACACCCATGGACATGAAATGTACTAATAGGCAGAGGTGTAGTGGCAAATTTTAAGGAGCAGGAGCTTCTAAGGAATATATAATAATAATACTTCATTTAGACTTGGAATATTAAAAATTTGAAATCGCAATTAGAAGCCAATGCTTTCATCTCGATCTGTTTGGTCCCAACTTCCAGGTATCAACTAAAAAAATAAATAAAATTTGGATGAATAGAAGTGCGGGAGCGGCGCTCCCGCAGCACTACACCCCTGCTAATGGGTAAAAATGTACTTAGGGTAAATCCATTAGTTTTCCTCCTAGTTATGAATTATAGTTTGATGAGTGCCCTGTACGTATCGTATACTGTATACAACTAATGCTGGTAATGCTTCTCCGTAAGATCTTTCATTCACTATGGCACTAATTAGTGACCTGTTGAGGTCCAAGAACGTTAGACATTTAGCATTTAATATATTACCATATGCAAGAGTAATACATCTACGGGACTTGTCATTATACTGTAGAAATGTCTTAAAGATATGCAGTTTCATAGTTTTTATATTTCAGACATGACCTAGTTTTGTGTACTATGTATTTCGATGTTATAATATTTATTTACAGTTCTTAATTAAACCTCGCGTGCTAATTATGGGCCCATACTCATCGGATCCCCAAGACCATAACACCGATACTATAACTAGCTTAACCTATGCTAATCTAACTTAATTTAACCCACAATATATTTGTCGGTAGAATGTCGAGTTGATCAGGTGTCGTAATCTCGCTAATTACCTCATTACAGTTGAACAAATTTGAAAGTAAAATCTAAGAGTTATGGTATTGTCCTAGTATGGTATAAATTTACAGCATAAATTGAGACTTAAATCTCAGACCTTTAATTTTGGAGAAAAAGATCATGCCATATTTTTATTTTTTTTTCATCTTTAAACATGTACAAAACGTGCACATGTCTACTCTTCAAAAACTAATCTTCATCCGATGAGAACCACTATTTAATATAGTGTTTTTGTCTTTTTTGATAATGATTCGTACGTTATTTAAAGTAAAAAGATAACGAAATAAGTCACGTATTTTAATAATTTAACACACTTCAAATTCGTTTCGTAGTTTCTGAAATGTAAGCACAAACTCGGAATTGTTTCTTCCATAAAATATGTCGACGATTAGCTGCAAGAGAGACTCGGTCTGGAATAAGGTTTGAATATGTTCAAACTCCAATAATAAGTGTTGCATTGGCGACCAGGAAAAGTAGATAATACTGTACTGATAATTATTATTCTTATATAAATAGTTAGCTACTCAGCCCACTAACATGGAAACAATAGTTATGGCAATTAATTTATAATTTCAAAGTTTTTAATGATTTTAATCAAAACCTATTATATGGAATGTGAATTGGTAGGGTAACATTGGGGGAAGGCACATTCAGGAAGGACAAGGTGAGAAAACTATATTTATACTGCCTACTCAATGCAAACATGCACTGTCCCAAATTTAAAAATAGAGTAACTGAACAGTGACGATCTCGTTCGTAATTTATTGAGTTTGACAATGGCCTCTATGCCAGAGCTGGGCACTTGCGGCATATTGCGGTACTGCGGTACTGCTGCACTACCAAACCGGTACCAAACCGGTACGCGGAAATTTGAATGCAGTAGCGGTACTGCGGTACTTTCAGCGATCCTTTGCGGTACTGCGTTATGGGGGCCCGGGGTGGTAGTGCGGTGGTACCGCAAGTACCGCAGTACCGCAAAATATGCCGCAAATGCCCAGCTCTGCATCTATGCATAAGATTGAATCTCATTTTTCCCGGTGATAGCACCAAAGGCCGATATATTAATTAAGACTAGCAACTTCAAGGGTTTAACGTCATATGCCTTATCTGCAAACGACATTTTAAATTTTTAAAATTTCAATTTAGGAATAATAATAGAACTAAATTTGATTTTAATTATGTTTGTGTTGACATTTCGGCCATTTTTAAACTTGTTACGATTCGTAATGAATTTTAAGGTATTACAGTTATTTAAATGAACGAAAAAAATTAATTTGAAGACGAACATTAATGAAAAGAAAATCACAAAAATTAATTTATATAATATTTAATCTTTTTTAAATTAATCGCATTAACCTTGAAAATATTTTAATCTCTTCCATTGAAGAAAAAGATATATATAATATATATATATATATATATATATATATATACATACATACAGGGTGTCCCATAAGTCCGGTCTCGTAGAAAAATTTATTTTAAATTAAATTTAGGAATAATATATTAGAACGAAAACAAATGTTCAAATTGATGTCCTTGTTGTTCGCACATGATACACTGTTCCAAATTTAAACGCGCACGTGCCAAACCAAAGTCTCTGGTGTGATTTCTGCACAAACAGTACAGATATTTTCTTTAAGGTCTCGAGCGACCTACTCTTGGTTTGTCCTGAACACTCCGTCTCCTTGAATCTTGAAAGCATTCGACCAACAGAACGCTGACCAGGTCGTGGTTTATTGGGATGATGACGGTGAAATTCTTCAGTTGTCTGTCTTTGGCTAAGGCCAGACGCATGTAAAAGAACAATTTCCGCCTTTTCCTGACGAGTGTAACTTGCTTCCATAGCCACTGCGTGTTATTCTACCTGCAACAAAAAAAAGGTCGCAAAACAAGACATCAATTTGAACATTTGTTTTAGTTCTAATTTATTACTTTTGTAAATTTAATTTAAAACAAGTTTTCCTATAATGAGACCGGATTTATGGGACACCATATATATATATATATATACCTTACCTTACAACCTTACGAAGGTTCCGCGCGATGATTTCTCATTTCGCGAAGGTCAAGCTTGTCGCCCCTCCTCTCGAGTTGGCCTGGTGAAGTAGTGAGTTGGATTCTTGCGCTCTCCACCTCACATAGCCAGGTACGCCCGGCTCATCGGGGATTGTTCTGAGCCAGGCGTCTAGTCTTCTTTTGAAGATTTCCACTGCAACTCCCTTCGTGTTTCTTAGGTCTTTGGGCAACTGATTAAGCAGTTTTGGTCCTCTCACTACAAAACTATTTTCTTTCAGGGTTAAGGATGTTCCCTGTCTCGCCTTCAATTTGGGAATACGACACAGTCTACCGCTTCTACTTTCCATCGTTGTTTGGGGAGTTATGGGATTCAGAGTAAGATTAGGGACTAGTTTCTCCATTATTTTCCAAGTGTAAATAATGGTGTATCTCTCTCTTCTCCTTTCCAGTGAATATAGGTCTAGTTCTCGTAACCTTTCCCAGTAATTTAGTTCTTTGCACCCATTGATCTTGGCTGTGAAGCTTCTTTGGATCCCCTTCAGCTGTCTAATGTCTTCTTTTTTATATGGGGAAGTTAGGACCGAGCAGTATTCTAATTTGGGTATGATCAGGGTTTTCAGTAGAGGAATCATTACATTCCTATCCCTTCGTTTAAAGGTTCTCAATATCTGACACGTTATTCTCTTTGCTCTGTTTACTGCAATCTTATTTTGTGTTTCAAATTTCGCATCATCTGTCATTACAACCCCTAAATCTTTTGCTCTGGAATTTCTCTGAATTTCCTGTCCATTTGGGGTATAATATTCCATGCACTTTAGGTCTTCTCTTTTTCCGTACCATAATAGCTGAAATTTCTCGGTGTTAAACTTCATATTGTTGTCTTCAGTCCACTTGTAGATTTTGTTTATGTCGGTTTGTAAAGATCCTATGTCTTCTGGGTTCCTTATTTTTCTACTGATCTTTGTGTCATCCGCAAAGGATGTTACTGTGCTGTCTCTGGTAACGTCCTCATCTATGTCAGTTAGCATGATTATGAAGAGTAGTGGAGCTAATACTGTTCCTTGTGGTCCTGAGCTGAGGACCTCTGATTCTGATGAAGATACTCCTTGTACTGTAACGACTTGCCTCCGCTCACTAAGGAAATTATATATCCATTTCCCTACTTTTCCTGTTATTCCCATATATTTCAGTTTATGTATTATGATTCCGTGGTCACACTTGTCGAACGCTTTAGCAAAGTCTGTGTATAGTACATCATAGTTTTCATTACTTTCAAGTGAATCAATAATGTTGTTGTAGTGTTCCATTAGTTGTGATAGGCATGATCTGCCTGATCGAAACCAGTGTTGGTTATCATTGAATTTTTTCTGAGTTTCCAAAAAGTCATAGATTTTCTGTGTAACTATTCTTTCAAATATTTTAGTGAGATGAGATGTAAGCGACACTGGCCTATAGTTTTTGGCCTGGGATCGATCTCCTCCTTTATATATTGGGATTATGTTCGCGCTCTTCAGGATGCCCGGTATTTCTCCCGTGTCTAATGATCGTCTCCATATCCAGTATAGGTAGGGTGACCATATTTCCTTGAGACAAAAACGGGACATTGGGATGGCAAAAAAGGGACGGGGGTTATGTAATATTCTGTATTCATGAAAAAGTAAGTACATAAACATATTGAGCTTACAATTATTCTTCAGTGACAGAACCCATACAGAACCCATAAAAAAAACGGTACTGTCCCGTTCAAAACGGTACGTATGGTCAGCTTAAGTATAGGGGCTCAGCGATTGCATTCTTGCAGTTTTTGATCAGTGTGGCATTCCATTTATCCGGTCCTGCCGCTGAGTGTGTTTTTAGTTTCCCTATGGCTTGTGTAATATCATCCGTCGTGAAGTCGAAATCCGTTATACTTTCCCCTTGTGGTTCTTCTTCAAAGAACGCGTTTCTATCGCAAATCAATTTGTCAGTTTTGGGGATACTGAAAGATGATTCATACTGAGCTTTTAATATTTCAGATACTTCTGTTAGATCATCAGATAAATCACTGTTCTCATTTTTTAAAGGTCCGATAGTCGCTTGGTTTTTCGACTTTCTTTTTGCGAAATTATAGAAGTACTTTTAGTTAACCTTTATCGCTTCTATAGCGTCATCTTCTTCTTTTTCTGTATGCTTCTCGATTTGTTCCTGTATGACGACATCGATACTTTGTAGTTTATCATTTAATATTTTTCTGATGTTATCTTTACAATTACTTAATTTTGCAGTCACTCTTTTTCTCTTTCGGAACAATGCCCTCTTTTGTCTTTCGAACCTGCTTCTCTTTCCTCTTTGTTGTATCTTTGGGACATGTTTTTCCACAATTTCTAACGGCTTCTCCTCTAACGTCATTAGCATCTCTTCCGTTGTCTTGGCCTCGAAAATGGTTTTCCAATCTATTACTTCCATGCTGGATGTCACATCTTCCCAGTTTATAGCTTTGGAGTGAAAATTAAAAATTTCGAATTTGCTTCGTTCTGTTGTGCGTGTTCTTTCCTTTCCTGTTGCCTTTATATTAGTTGTTATTTCAATGATATTGTGGTCTGATATAGTTGGGGAGATTTCTACATTATCAATTAGATTACTGTTGTTTGTGAATACCAAATCTAGGCAGTTGTTTTTTCTTGTGTTTTCTGTTATTTCTTGCGTTAACATAAATTCATCAGCTAAAGCTAGTAGCATTTTTACCTGCTCCTGGTCTTCTCGTGTGACCCCCTTGTCCTGGTGGATACATATTTTTTTCCTATCCTTTTATATTTCATGAATGGGAAATTAAAATCACCACAGAGGAAAATATTTGGGGTTGGAGAGTGTAGATCTTTCACTAAGTTTCTTACCTCTGCAATGGAATCTGAAAATTTTGAGGTTGGCGTGTTTCGGGGTCTGTACATTACAGACCATTTCTGCTATGTGCCTTTCGCGTGTGTAAATAGCACATCCTCCTTTACGTCTCACTGTTCTGTCGGCTCGGAGGATGTTATAGTTGTCAATTTGTATTTCTTTTTTGTCAATACAGGACTCACAATTTTCACAGTTCGCCTGGCAGTCCTTTAGATGAGTTTCCGTGAGGCATGCAAAGTCTGCTCCGGCTTCTTGCATGAGTCCTTTCAGGTATGCAACTTTGTTCGTGGACTGGTTTGATTTAAGGCCCTGTATGTTGGCTAGGATTATTTTTATTTTTTCTCTTTCTTTTTCGCATACAGGTGGTTCCGCTTTGTTTTCCGATGGGGGTGCCGGTTTCGTTGCCTTGTGGTCCTCCGAGAATTTATCTCTTTTTATCTTTGTCGGTACCTGTTGTCCCGATAACGCATGAAGTGTCTTTGTTCGTACCTTCTGTCCGGCTCTCGGATTTCTATATTTATATTTGTCAGCTGGTTTTGTAATTGCTGGAGAGTATTTAGCAGCTGAAATGTGTTGGCTGCGTCTAAAAAATTTCCACTCTTCTTTGATGTTCGTTTTTTCTGTTCCCTCGGTGCGTTCCTTTGAGGGTGGTGGTATCGGCATTTTTTTCCGTATTTGCAACTCCCATATCTTTCATAAGTGTTGCAGACCGTAAGATGGTGGAACATGCATTTCTTATCAAACTTGCAATATCCACTTGTGTAATGCATTTTGCATAATGTGGGATGTGCATATATGCATTGCCCATCCCGATATCTGCAGTTTCCTTTCGCGTAGTATTTGCATACGATATTTTCTACGCTTCTGCTTTCTTTCTTATTATTTACCAAGTTCTTAGTTTTGGCATTATCATTATTTTTCTTTGGCTGTTTATTTTCTACGTTTTTAGTTATCTTTTTATCATTTCGCTCGTTGGACCGTTTGTCTACTTCGCCACTTTTACTTATTTCTTTCCTTTCATCTATGTCTTCCTTCCGTATTGCGTTGTTTATATCGTTATTTGTTATTAAATTGTTGTTCGTTATTATGCTGTTAATCGTTATTTCGTCTTCTCTCTCATCCACCCTGTTTTTCGTTGGGACCATTTCGGACACATGCGTCCCCATTATTTCATTCTTTTTTGTAACTTTCGAGTCTGCTATCTCCATTTCTTTAAAGACCGCGAAAGAATTTACAGTCTGTGTACAATTAGGGTTATGACTTTTTAATTTTTTGTCCTAAATATTGTTTCCTGTATCATCAATCGATGAACTTTTGCTTGAAAACAATAAAAAAAGGGCCTAATTCTTCAGAACTAAAAAAAAATGTCACCCCGAAAGCAAATATAGTATATTAGTATATTCGAGACAGCTGCATTGCACCATTCTAGATTGGTTACCTGATGATTATCATAAATTGTCCAATATCTTGCAACAATACCGAAAAGCACTAAATACTCTGGAAAATCACTGGAACAGAGACCCATCTGCAATAGCTATACCAAGGAGCAACCAATATTTATTATTTTATTAATTTTTATTTTTTATTTTGGGGTGAAGTTTTTTCAAAATATATCGAAAAAACTGTTATTTTCATTGTCAGGGGGCAAAAGTTCATCGATTTATGATACAGGAACATGAGGTTATAAAAATGTCATAACCCTAGTGTACATGCGCCACATAGAAATTTGATCCCCACGACTTGTTTCGCGTTCGAGACAAGAGTTATTTCCCGATCATTCCAATTCATGCAGTTAAAGTCGTTTAATCGTTGGCAGAAATCACACCTAATCGCTAGGCTTTCCGTTGTTACTAAATTGCACAAATTACAGATTAAGTGAGAATTTGGACCCATATCCATGATATTCCTTAATTAGCTTAAGAAGAAATACCCACACAAATTCTTTATTTATTTTTATTTATTATTTCTGTTTCTTTCCGTTCGATGGTCGAGGGTATTTCGAGGGTTTTCTAACCTTTGTGTTTTATGACCTTTTTCCTGCTTTGTTTCAAACTTTCTCGAATGCCAACCGTATTTCGTTTTGAATATATGTTAAAATTGGTGATAAATTATGTAAACTATATTGCACTTTCTTTATTTTAATGAAATTCACTTTATAATTTATATGTACGGATTCACTGATACTTTATACACTTTCGGGTGCAAACAGAATAAACCGCCGAGTAGATTATTCTCTTCTAATTTGGGTGTTAAATAGAGAGAGCAAAACAACACGTCCATTCACCACAGGGTACAAGCAACTATATATATATTTATTTATTTCCTAACGAACTGGTATGAGAAGACTGAATAACCCGGATATAAAATACAGAAGGTAGTAAAGAAGGGAAAATGCAGGAAGTAAAACATACACATTCATTCACATAGGCGTCTTGGTAGACCAGCTGGCCTCCACATGGCTAAATCCCACACTTGCGGCACTTTATGCGCCATTCATGATGGCGCTTCCAGGCATTGTCAAAAATAGTCCCGAACTTGCATATCTCTACCAAACTACTTCCATTCCAACTTGCAGCCCCTTTTCGTGCATCACCCAGATCAAGTCCACGCTTCCTCACGCAATAATTCACTATGTCCACCCATCTCAGCCTTACTCGCCTCCTACCTTCACATTCTCGTACATTCTTTTCACAACTGTCATCTTTCATTCTTTTAACATGTCCAAACCACCTTCACACACTTTCCTTAATTTTCACTTCTAACGACTTCAGAACCACACGATTTCTCACTATCATTACGACACTCCACACAGACATCTCGGATTAATTATCCATCGCAACTGCCTTCACTGTTGCCATGCTAATGTTTCACACCCAAACAAATAGCATAGCAGCATCCATATACAACAGTTTCGATGGGCCCTACCTATTCCCATCACACCAGATTCAATTCTCTTTCTAACAGTTGCACTTTCACTTGTCATGACTCCATCCATAAACATATTGAATAGCCACGTAGACATCATACATCCTTGACGTACACCAACACTTATTCCAACCCATTCATTCGGTTTTTATTTACTCTCACGCATCCACTACTTCCATCACAGAAACTCTTCACCACATTCATGAGTCTATTGCCAACCTCATATCTGCTCAAGACCTGCCACACTGCTTTATTCACTCTACTGTAACATATGATTTTCCAAGTTTATATATATAGTGTTAGAAAATCTAGAAGAGGAAGAACCATTGTTGTTCCAAAGCGATATGATGACTAAGCTAATTAATATAGCATTGCATATATATATATATATATATATATATATATATATATATATATATATTCAACTGCACAGAACACGCAGTATAAATAACGTAAAGAACGACGCTTGTATAGGAGATATTCCGCGCAAGACGAGAGAGAGAGAACGAAACAAATGAAAAAATGAGGTAACCACCCGGGAACCGAACCCGGGATCTTCCGATTGCCGGTCAGATGCGATACCATTACACCATGGGCCTCACTCTTCCAAATGCCGTAATTCTTCTACATACTCGCAGAAACCAATGCCCCAAGGGGGCACCTCCCGCATGCCGTAACATTATATACATTCAACTGCAAAGAACACGCAGTATAAATAACGTAAAGAACGACGCTTGTATAGGAGATATTCCGCGCAAGACGAGAGAGAGAGAACGAAACAAATGAAAAAATACACCTTACCTTATGAACCTTATGTTGTTTCGTGCGTTGGTCTCTCTTCACACGGAGGTCAAGCTGGTGGCCCCGCCTCTAGGTCTGGTCTGGTGGAGGAGCGAGTTGCTTTCTTGCGCTCTCCACCGTACATAGCCAGGCACGCCCGGCTCGTCTGGTACTGTCCTGAGCCAGGCATCCAGTCTTTTCTTGAAGACTTCAACTTTGACCCCCGTTACGTTTCTGAGGTCCTTAGGAAGCTGGTTGAAAAGTCTTGGCCCCCTGACAACCAAGCTATTTTCCTTCAGGGTTGAGGAGGTCCTTTGTCGTGCCTTTAATTTGGGAACACTACACATTCTGCCTTTCCTATTTTCCAGTGTTGTTTTGAATGGTAATTGGGTTTAGTTTTAGGTTTGGTACCAGTTTTTCGATCATTTTCCATATGTAGATTATGATGTACCTCTCTTCTTCTTTCCAGTGAGTACAGATTTAGTTTACGTAGTCTTTCCCAGTAGTTGAGTATATATATATATATATATATATATATATATATTATAAAAAATTGTCAGTCAGTGAAAAATTCACCTAATTTAAAGTTAGATTTTTGGGGCACTGGCAACGTCCTTTTCTACTCGTTTGTTGAATGCGGCACTGATAGGGCGTGGTCTTATAGAGAGCTTTTGCAATTCAGTTTGGTAGTTTAGATACACGATTGTTGCATCGTGCAATGGTGCAGGTTGTGTTGTTGCAAGGTTAGAAAAAAACTTAATCTTACATTATCTGCATTCTTTCTATTGCTTCACACTGATTTCTGTATTCTATAAAAGAATAGCATGACCGCCATTTGGACTCAACACGGCTACATGGCAAACCATTTAGTAATAACGGAGGATGATTTCGAATGACGGCAATTATTATTATTTAATGGTTTATTTTAAATAAGACAGTAATAATAACGGGAGAAACCGAGCGTGAATTCATAATTTTATCACTGGAACGTGAAGAAAGTTCGTTAACTTTAAATCACAATTACATCTTAACCAGAGCTGGGCAATAAATACATTGAATGTATTTAAAATACTAAATACTAAATACATGGGAGAAATGTATTTAAATACTAAATACTAAATACATTTTACGAATGTATTTAGATACTAAATACAAAATACATCAATTGTATTTAAACACATTTGTAAATACATTTTAAATACATACAAATTTTAACATATGCATTCACTAATTCATGAGTAACAACAATATAAAATGCTTGATAAAGGATAAAGAAAGAGTACAATCTAATTTCCGATTATATATTTCCCTTTTTAGAACAAAACAAAAACAAAAGAACTTAGAACTTACGATGTTCAACCAGTGACATACAGGGTGTCCCAGAATTAACTATCTATTTCAATGAAATCGGACAAATTTTTTAAAAACACTTTTATTTATGTTTATCATGTTTAATATGTGTTAAAAATGTATAAATTTCTAAATTTTTTTCATAATTTTAGTTTCATAATTTTTTCATTATCTGGTCCAATGAAAGAATGCCATCATCAAGAAGCTGTGGTTCGAGAAACTGCTGAAGCATATCAAGGTAGACGGTACCTGTTACAGTTGCCTCCGCAAAGAAGAATGGGCCATAAATTTTGGATTTGGTCATTCCAAGCCACACGTTAACTTTTGGAGAGTCTCTTTGCCATTCTATGACTTCAGACGGTCTTTCATTGGACCAGATAATGAAAAAATTATGAAAATAAAATTATGAAATTTTTTTAGAAATTTATACATTTTTAACACATTAAATATGATAAACATAAATAAAAGTGTGTTTTTAAAAAATTTGTCCGATTTCATTGAAATAGATAGTTAATTCTGGGACACCCTGTATTATACTCATTATATCATTGCAAAATGATTAACAATTAATGAGTAGATGAGACATAAACGTAAACATAAGACGTAAACATAAACATAAGGTACCTTACGAATTCTCTTTTATTTCACGGTTGCTGCGGACAGAGCTGGGCAATAAATACATTGAATGTATTTAAATACTAAATATATGGGAGAAATGTATTTAAATACTATAAATACTAAATACATTTTACGAATGTATTTAGATACTAAATAAAAATACAGCAATTGTATTTAAATACATTTGTAAATACATTTTAAATACATACAAATTTGCTTGTTAAAGCCATGACACGCACACGATAAAGAAACCAACCGCTTTCGACTAAGAGTGGAACACAACTGATTAAACTGACACGCTGAAACATGAACCATGCTGTACTACACTGTCGACGCGTCGTACTCAGTGCTGCCACTCAGATTTTTAGGAAATCCCGAGAATTGACCTCAAAAAATCCCAAAGAATAACAAAAAAATCCCAAGATAATAAAAACATTAAAATAAACAAATAAAACATTAAACTTACTCTATTTTAATTATATTTCCTCGTCAGGCTCGTCTTCTTCGACGTCTGCAGAAAGACGGACAGTCTCATTATTTTCTTTTTGCTCTTTAAGTCTTTTTTCATATCTTATTACTGTGCCGCCTTCGAGCTCTCTTATTAATGTTTTTGTCGGCTGCCAGGGTAGTACAAGTTGCTTCATTTCTAGTTAAGCACTGTTTGCCAACAGTCTATCTTTTACAGTTTCTGTTTTTAAGGCATTAGTTATTTTTGTTTTCACACGGTTCACCTTCGAGAAAAATTCTCTCAAACACATGCGGATGAATGTGGCAAAACGGTTAAGTTTGTCATGAAATAGGACAATAAAGAAATTTACTATTATTTAAGCCATACTTGATGTTACTTAATGAATGCCAATACTTCGGGAAATCTCCGTAGGAATAGTCAGTTTATCTGCAGAAAGTCGAAAGCTCCTCCACTGGTCGTCTAGTTCATTTAGCTTGGGTTCCGGTACAATAGAAACTTAATTTTTTATTACAGCTAAATTTTTAGAAAAAATAGAGAAATAAAAGGAACTAGTTTTTCACGCGTAAGAAAAAATCGTGGCTCCGTTTCAGCTGGCTCTGACTATTGACTAGACGAGACGCCGCACACCATTACGACTTAACTTGTTCAAAACATGTTTTGAACGACGATCAAACTAGTACAAGCGACTGTCGTCATGACAAATTTGTTCTATTACCAATAATATGACAAAATGAATTTTATGGATTTATAAAAATTAATAAAGGATCGTAATGAAAAATATATAAATAGTAACAAATTTCGTTAAAGTAGTAACAAAAGTACAAACAAGATATAAAGTAACAAATTTGTTACTATAGTAACAACTTCGGCAACGCTGCTGACCAAACGCAGTCTAATTAAACGGTTACTGAACGAAAAGTAAACAAGAACTAAATGTGTACAATACCTGTTGTATGTCTTCAGTATTTATCTATCATTTTAATTATTTAATAATTATTACCAGTCTTTTCATGTATAATATAATTCGCTTTATATAATTGTTTTTTAATGAAAACAAGAAGAAATTAATAATAATTTTCACTTTAACTTAGTTGGTATGAAAAATCCCAAGATTTCGACAGTTTTTCAAAATATATCCCCAAATCCCCAGGTCGAGGCTGAAATCCCAAGATCTTGGGAAAAATCCCAAGCAGTGGCAGCCCTGGACTCGTACTGTGCTAGTACAGAACGTATATTAAACCAGTAAAAGTATTTACATTTTTATATTTTGAGTATTTAAATACATTGTATTTAAATACTCATTAAAGTATTTAAATACTATATTTAAATACATGAAAAAAATGTATTTATAAATACAGTTCTAAATACACAAATGTATTTAAATACGTATTTAAATACAAATGTATTTAAATACTGCCCAGCTCTGATCTTAACCAACCAAACACTCCTCATAACTCAACACGCCTGAGACTCACGCAGGGCCGTAGCTTGGGGTCCGCCGGGGAAGGCTCGGCCTCCCCTAAGCCCTAAATATAGATTAACTAAAATAAAGTACCAAGTAGTTTTAGAATTATAATTAATTTTTGTTCCAATAAATGCATATATATATATATATATATAAAATTTTAACTTTAACACGCGTTTTATTTTTACAAAGAATTCCCCATATTATTGGTACTATGTAACCTCCCCTGAAGATTACCATTAGCTACGGCCCTGGACTCACGTTTGGGTATGCCTCCGGCCTAGTCTCTCAACATGTTGCCAACTAGCGTTTTATATTTCAAATAATCATATTTTACATATGTTAATTTCATACAATTAAACCAGTTTACTACATCCCTCCCCCCAAATTTGTCATTTTACTATACTCCAAAAGAACATTAAAGTTCCTCTTTAAAAACCAATATGCGACAGTTCTGAGGTGGAAGAGGCTGTGTGGATCATGTGTTCGCAATGAGACAAGCGATTGAGAAAGCAGTGGAAGGGATTGCAAAGTATTCATTGAGTTTGAGGATATATATATATATATATATATATATATATATATGATGAATAAAACCACGAAGGAAAAAGAAACACAAAGGGGTGCTCAAGCGCTTTCGTCTAATGACATCCTCAGGAACACTGGAGTGAAAGGACAGATCAAGGCAATATATAGGTTACAAAAATAAACATACATACATACACATTCACATATATATACATATATATATATATACATATACATATATATATATAAATATATACATATATATAGTAAGCATAGAAAAAAAAATTGTGGGAGGAGCCAACATTTATATGGTCACAGAAGAATAAAGAAAAAAATAAATATAAATATAAATTGAGAAAAAATTAATTACAAAATAGTGCCTTAGTGATATATATGTCACAGCCTAAATAATCATAAAGAAATAAACAGGCAAATAAAAAAAAACCCATAAATACATATACATACATATATATATATATATATACATATATATACACATATATATATATATATATATATATATATATAAAGACACTTTTAGCACTTTGGCCGACCTTCCACTATAAATTCAAATGGCTTTTTTATGGAACAGGTCACAAAAGAATAAAGAAATAAAATAAAATATAAATATTGTAAGTGGAGTCTACCAATTCAAGCTCAAGAGGGAGGTTTTTACAATCGATTTAATAGATGCTGCCAAATTGATATATATGTCACATTATTAAAAAATAAAATTGAAAGATAAATTTTAAGAGAGGCACACCAATTTATAAGGGAAAAATTACCACATATGCATTTTATAGTCACAAACGAATACAAAAGTACAAGTAAATATAAATTGGAAAACAAAATGATCCCTAGATGATATATAAAGAACAATAAAATATATATACAACATATTTACGGTATATATACGAAATATAAACGCAATATATACAGAATATATATTATATATATATATATATGCATAAGGGAAAAAAAAAATTACCAAATTTGTTTTTATAATTATTGTCTGAGAAAACGGTAGGTCGCAAAAGAATAAAGAAATAAAATAATATAACTTGAAAAATTACAAATAATACACGTACACATATATACCCGCATACCCAAATATATATAGTATATACACACATATATACAAACACACACACACACACACACATAATATATATATATATATATACAAGCTTGACCTTCACGAAATGAGAAATCATCCCGCAGAACCTTTGTGAGGTTGTAAGGTAAGGTAAGGTACATACACATATACATATATATATATATATTTAACTGCATACATACATACATACATACATATACACACATACATACATACATATACACACATATACATACAAACACATTTAACTGCAATGACCACACACATACGCACATACACATACATACATACACATACACTCATACAGCAAAAATTGAAAAATAAAATTGTAAGGGAAACAACAGACAAAAACAAATTTTTTTACCAAAGATTTAACAACCTGCCCTTTTTGTTTAAATCCATTCTGAAGGAATTCAGAGCAACGGGATCAAGTTGAAACAGACCTTTACTCATGTTAAGGTTATTTGTAAGTTGAATTATAGCCGACTCAAGAATATTTCTATTAACAATGTTGCTAGAGTGAAACAAAACTGAAACATTATTCCAATCAATACAATGGGATAACTCTGACAAATGGACAAAAAGGGCACTGGACAACTGTCCCGTTCTAACGGAATATTGATGCTGTTTTACACGCGTTTGCAAATCCTTTCCCGTCTGACCTATGTAAAAGGAATCACATTGCTTACACCCAATTTTATAGATAATGCCTAAATTATTGGTAGGGCTATTTTTTACTATGATGTTTTTCACAATATTGTTATATGAAAAAACTACACTGATATCCAAAAGTTTAAGTACATTAGCAATGCCTAAGAAGCCCGGTGGGCTCTATTACCTATAAACTCTCCAAATGGCTTGTTAATGTTTTGTCCCCCATTCTTGGAACTGTCTCTGATTCACACGTAAAAAATTCCATGGATCTCACTGAAAAATTGAATAATGTTCGCATTAATACCAACGATAGATTGATCAGTTTCGACGTTTGTTCATTGTTCACAAAAGTTCCGATTGATGATATGCTTGACTTTCTCGCCAGAGAATTACATAATTATGATTTACCATTACCTGCACACACTGTTTTGGAGCTTATTAAGCTTTGTATCAAGGATTGTAAATTCACTTTCAATGGCGAGCATTATCAACAAGTTTTTGGGATGGCCATGGGCAACCCTTTGTCGCCCCTTCTCTCCAATATTTATATGGAGTTTTTTGAAATTACTTACATTCCGAGAATCCTGGGGGTTGGCATCCCTTGGTTGCGGTACGTCGACGATATTTTTGTGTATCTGGCCCATGAATCGTGACCTGGATGACTTCCTCCTTCAGTTAAATGACCAAGTCCCCTCCATTAAATTTACTTTAGAAGTGGAACAAGACAACTCAATCCCGTTTTTGGATGTGCGTGTTCATAGGGATAGCCCGGGTTTTAAGTTTAGTATATATCGGAAAAAAACAAACAATTTGTCCTACGTACACTTTTACTCTGGACATGACACCCCTATTAAAAAGGCCATATTTTCCTCAATGTTTCTCCGCGCTCTTAGGATCGCCAGTCCTGAATACATCGATGCCGAATTGGAAAATATCAACGGTATTGGAAGTGAGTTGTGTTACCCATCTGCGTTCATGGAATCTTGTCTTAATAAGGCTAAACGAACCTTCTATCGTGTGAATAATAACACTCGCACCTTGTCAAAGAATATTTTAGTACTTCCATTTTTCCCGGGCTTCTTAGGCATTGCTAATGTACTTAAACTTTTGGATATCAGTGTAGTTTTTTCATATAACAATATTGTGAAAAACATCATAGTAAAAAATAGCCCTACCAATAATTTAGGCATTATCTATAAAATTGGGTGTAAGCAATGTGATTCCTTTTACATAGGTCAGACGGGAAAGGGATTTGCAAACGCGTGTAAAACAGCATCAATATTCCGTTAGAACGGGACAGTTGTCCAGTGCCCTTTTTGTCCATTTGTCAGAGTTATCCCATTGTATTGATTGGAATATGTTTCAGTTTTGTTTCACTCTAGCAACATTGTTAATAGAAATATTCTTGAGTCGGCTATAATCAACTTACAAATAACCTTAACATGAGTAAAGGTCTGTTTTCAACTTGATCCCGTTGCTCTGAATTCCTTCAGAATGGATTTTAAACAAAAAGGGCAGGTTGTTAATCTTTGGTAAAAAAATTTGTTTTTTGTCTGTTGTTTCCCTTACAATTTTATTTTTCAATTTTTTGCTGTATGAGTGTATGTGTATGTATGTATGTGTATGTGCGTATGTGTGTGGTCATTGCAGTTAAATGTGTTTGTATGTATATGTGTGTATATGTATGTATGTATGTGTGTATATGTATGTATGTATGTATGTATGCAGTTAAATATATATATATATATATGTATATGTGTATGTACCTTACCTTACCTTACAACCTCACAAAGGTTCTGCGGGATGATTTCTCATTTCGTGAAGGTCAAGCTTGTAATATATATATATATATATGTGTGTGTGTGTGTGTGTGTTTGTATATATGTGTGTATATGTATATATATATTTGGGTATGCGGGTATATATGTGTACGTGTATTATTTGTAATTTTTTCAGTTATATTTATTTTTATTTCTTTATTCTTTTGCGACCTACCGTTTTCTCAGACAATAATTATAAAAACAAATTTGGTAATTTTTTTTTTTCCCTTATGCATATATATATATATATATATATTATGTATATATTGCGTTTATATTTCGTATATATACCGTAAATATGTTGTATATATATTTTATTGTTCTTTATATATCATCTAGGGATCATTTTGTTTTCCAATTTATATTTACTTGTACTTTTGTATTCGTTTGTGACTATAAAATGCATATGTGGTAATTTTTCCCTTATAAATTGGTGTGCCTCTCTTAAAATTTATCTTTCAATTTTTATTTTTTAATAATGTGACATATATATCAATTTGGCAGCATCTATTAAATCGATTGTAAAAACCTCCCTCTTGAGCTTGAATTGGTAGACTCCACTTACAATATTTATATTTATTTTATATTCTTTATTCTTTTGTGACCTGTTCCATAAAAAAGCCATTTGAATTTATATGGAAGGTCGGCCAAAGTGCTAAAAGTGTCTTTATATATATATATATATATATATATATATATGTGTATATATAGTATATACATATATATATATGTATGTATATGTATTTATGGGTTTTTTTTTTTATTTGCCTGTTTATTTCTTTATGATTATTTAGGCTGTGACATATATATCACTAAGGCACTATTTTGTAATTAATTTTTTCTCAATTTATATTTATATTTATTTTTATTTCTTTATTCTGTGACCATATAAATGTTGGCTCCTCCCACAATTTTTTTTTCTATGCTTACTATATATATGTATATATTTATATTATATATGTATATGTATATATATATATATGTATATATGTGAATGTGTATGTATGTATGTTTATTTTGTAAACCTATATATTGCCTTGATCTGTCCTTTCACTCCAGTGTTCCTGAGGATGTCATTAGAAAAGCGCTTGAGCACCCCTTTGGTGTTTCTTTTTCCGTCGTGGTTTTATTCATATAAATACTTTTCACGTGTCACTTTCGTGAAATAATTTTTCATATATATATATATATATATATATATATATATATTATAATACTTCTGTGAACACCTTTTTGGATCACTCTGTATATCTAAAGCAATAGTTTGTTTTTTTCGGAAATTATTGTGAAGAAAATTTCTGAATGGTCGAAAAATTCTTTTACGAATTAGAGACAGTTTCTAAAAAGTATATTAAATTAGAAACTGACCTTAAATTTCTTTATTATTATTATTATTATTACTAACAATATTAATGGAATTTTATTTCATTTAATTAGTCTTCATTGTCACTATTCAGTAAACAGACATTACGTCATTACAGCCCCAGTTTTTTGGATACCTTAATCATAATGGAATTTGTTCTAACATTAAAACATATTTCACCTATATTGAAAATACTACAAATTTTTTATTTTTTAACATTAGAGTGATTCCATTTAGATATTTAGGATGAAACCTTTGAACGATATGAGGTAACTTATGTTATTAGACTGTGCTATGACAATAATCAAATATTATATATAACGATATGAAACTGGTCATATTTTCCATTATTTATCATGTTATCAGCAAATTAAGTTAACAAAATGAACATTAAGCACTCGCCACCAGGCGGATGGAGTGAAAACTAACAAAGTCTATCTAATACATTACCATGTCTCTTAGTTTCATTCACAAGCTGTCATACTAAGATTAATATACAAAACTTTTTATCTCTCGGAAAGTAATGAAAATATATATTGTTCCTGTTTCGTCTAATCTGTGTGTTATTATAACTGTAAAAACAAACACAATATGTACAAATCCTGGC
This sequence comes from Bathynomus jamesi, assembly GCA_023014485.1. NCBI lineage: Eukaryota > Metazoa > Arthropoda > Malacostraca > Isopoda > Cirolanidae > Bathynomus > Bathynomus jamesi. The sequence goes on from JAJOZX010000946.1 coordinate 1,065,809, forward strand.
CCTAATCCGAAATTACCATGATGATGATAATCTTTTGGAGGTATTGTCTTTGCCAGCCATTCCACGAGCACGCACGCGTCTATCACCTCGACTTTGTAATTAACACTATTGAATGGGGTTTGTAATTTGTAAAGCTCAAATGCGGGGTGTACTCGCATGATTTAGAAGTGTATTAACAAAAACTAAATATTATCACATTCATCTGCGAAAACATGCAAGCCTATGTGCTTAATTTATTAACTGAGCCTATTCCTATATTTTTTTACATATTTAACGATATAATAATAATAAATATTAAAATGTAATTTAAGTTGATGTTTTTTTTTGCAGGTAATTTAGTTCTTCTTCCAAACACTTGATGGCTGAAGAGCGAAAGCTAACGCAAAAGTGGGCGGAGTTTCGGGTATTGTTGTAACTAATCTTTTTTTCATAGGCCAAACACAATCATGCATGACGCGAGATTGAGCTGAAATTACTCAAGTTTGACATGGGCTATAGTGTAGGTTGAAAATTAAAATTAAAGTTTTGACTGAAATTAATGAGAGAATGTCTTTTTAAAGCGCACTGCATTAGTATGAGACTTCGAAATATGTAAGAGAATTTTTCATATTGTGGGAGACTCAAAAAAAACAAAAAAAACAAAACATCTTTATTGCAGATCATTCACAATCCATAGCCACTTAACGTAACATACAAGTACAATCTTACGTGTACATTGAACTTAATACAAAATAATATAAAAATAAGGCCAACATAGCCACTTAACCTAGCATACTGGCATACTATTTGATTAATTATCTGACAATTTTATGTATATTGTTATTACCTGAGATATTTACCTTGAATCGCTTCTGCCTCAAGGGTGCGCTGCTCCCACGAAATCTGCTCAGCGCCTCCTGAGGCGGGGGCGGGGCTACGACGGAGTCGCTACCCTTCTTCTCTCTTGCTCCTGCCATACGATTTGGTCCCCTATTGAATTTCTGGGGGCTGGTCTGGCAGAGGAATATCCTGGCACTGTGGGTTGGTCGGGTATGTTGGCTAAAAACATGTCCAAGTGTTTTTTTAAAAGTATCTACTGGGACTGCACTTATATCTCTAAGGTATTGAGGCAAGGAATTAAACAGGCGAGAACCCTGCCTAAAGATACTATTATATTGAAGGTTTTGAATCCTTCTCAAACTTTGGTGGGAGGTAATATTTTTGACACATTCTGCCAGTTCTTGTTAAGGTGGGCACAATTGGTTCAGTATTTGGGGGCAACTAAAAGCCCTTCTAGAATTTTCCAGGTGTAGATTAGGATATCTCTCAAACCACCTCTCTATGGAATAAAGGTCAAGGTCTCTGAGCCTATCCCAATAGTTTAATTTGGGTAAATCTCTAGGAGTGCTCCATTTTTCAATATTAAACATACACTCATAAAACATATACCATTTGAAAGCTCACATTTTTCTGAATCTAAAATGTAGTAATCCAAAAGTATCAATAGCAAATAAAAAGTAACTTGGTTTGGTTAATATTCGTTTTAATGCTTTGTTCGTTTTTGATAGAAGGAGACATTCTATGACAATTTAACATATAAATTCGTATTCAGGACACCTTGAAACCTCAGGGAAACTGATAAAAAATCAAGGAAATGTAATAATTATTTTTTATGGAAAAAAAAAAAATTACACGTAAAAAGCAGCCATTATAGGCCATTGATAGAGTATTTAGCTCTTAACGCTGTTAAAATTTTAACGAACGTCGCCCTCTCCAGTTTTATGGGGAGACATCTCATGGCAAAATTAGGAAACATAGGTCAAAACAACCAATTAAAACTGGTTTTTGTTTCACGTGACCTTATCCGACCAATCAGAGACGTACATTTTGAATCTCTGATAATGCATACTCATTTTCTCAGTCTCGTTTTCATTATGATTTGCGAAGGTTGTGATTTGGATTACTATCAATTAATACAAGATATTTATAAGAAAGAAGCTGGTGCTCAAGCTTTCTTTACGAGTCACTGTGTTTTACCGTGTCGTGTTATTTGTCTGCAGTGTGGTCGTGAGTGTAATTATAGAGAAGTTGCTGATCAATATTATTGCACAAGATTGACTAGGGACGACCCGGATGAGCGCGGCAGAAAAAAAAGTGTTCCTTCTCTGTTTCCCGTCGAAAAGGCACGTGCGTTGAAAAATCCCACCTCAAACTGTGGCAAAACTTATTGTACGTTGGGTTATTCTTGACAAAGCGTTTGACACAGCTAGATGCACAGCTGTATTTAGCGTTAGCTTCCGAGAGTGCGGTTAATTGGAGGAATTTTGCTAACAGTGCTATTTAAGGTAAGAAATTATGAAAAAATGCGGGTTAGGTCAGGTCAGGTCAGGTCAGGTCAGTTTAGGTTAGGTTAGGTTAGGTTAGGTTAGGTCTGAACCAAAACACATTTTTTTGGTGTTTTGTGGTGTGATTTGTTCAAATCTGAACTTCGTTTCTTTGGGAAATGAGCCATTTTTGAGAAATTTTCAATTTTAAAATTTCTCAAAAACGGCTCATTTCCCAAAGAAACGAAGTTCAGATTTGAACAAATCATACCACAAAACACCAGAAAAATATGTTTTGGTTCAGAAAGGAGGAAAAGCACTAAAACGAATAATTACCCTAGGTTTAAATATAAAACCCTATACCGATCAATTTGTGATGTTGATCTTTATGGGGGCTTTGCCCCCGTACCCCCGAGACCTAAATTATACAAATGATAATGTAATAACATATTCATGTTAGGTTAGGTTAGTGTAACAATTACCAAAATTACCATCTTACAACACAGACTGAAGATTTATAACTTAGCCAACCTTTATAATGTAATTAATTACGTCACGCATCAAACAATTAAACCTTGTTACTTTTTATTTGCTATTGATACTTTTGGATTACTACATTTTTAGACTCGGAAAAATGTGAGCTTTCAAATGGTATATGTTTTATGAGTGTATGTTTAATATTGAAAAGATAAAAACATCCAATGCTTTCTCTTCATCTAGGGCACATGACGAATCAAGTTCTCAAAGTCAGAAACCACACGAACAGCACGTCATAATTCTATCACAAACATGACCAAACTGAATCCAATTAGAAAAAAAAGTAGACAGAACAGAATCCAACCAATTAATTAAGTCGCAGAGTAGCGAAAAGGTTAATATTAATTTTTTGACCCAGTCACACACAGCAATATATATTGAATAACCAATCAAAACTGAATAAGAAAATATATATTTATCTTGTGCAAATTTATATAAAATGTACTTTTTTATAAAAAAAATATTTTCTACTTTCTAATATGTATGTATATAAATTTCGGTTAATTTGTTTATTTTGGCTACCTTTTTTGGCTATTTTTGGCTACTTTTTCTTGATTTTGCCTACTTCTTTCTGTTACTTGTTAGTTTGATTTTCGTTTTAGGATCATGACGTGTCAATCTTGTGAACTTGAATTTGAAGACCTAATCCGCCTTGTTGGCCTCGATGAAGATAAAAGTTTAGATGTTTTTTCCAATCACGGCATAATTCCGACATCCGTGATTTGCCCTAAATGTAATACAGCCTATATTTTAAGACAAGACTCGAAGATGTTTAGGTGCTATAAAAAAAATCCAAAAAATAAGCGTGAGTGTGGATTTACTGTTTCTATCTTTAAGGGCACATGGCTGGAACATTGCAACTTCTCAGTGAATAAAAACCTCTAGTTCATAAATATTTATTTGCGAAAATATTTTTCACAACATTATGCTGAGAAAGTTATAAAACTAGGTAGCGAGTCCATTGTTAACTAGAAATGTTTTTGTAGTGAAGTGTGTGATAAGGTGATTAGTTAGGTTAGGTGGTTAGGTTAGGTTGTGTTTAGCATGAATGCAAACTTTTCTGGTCGATTTTGAGGTGTTTTGCACGAATCTGCCATCCGTTTCCTGTGCAAATGCGTAGTTTTCGAGATGTCGATATCTCGAAAACTACGCATTTGCACAGGAAACGGATGGCAGATTCATGCAAAACACCTCAAAATTGACCAGAAAAGTTTGCTCTCATTATAAAAAGAGACTGGGTCAAAAAATGAATAATTACCAGCGAAAAAATAGCCTAATCAGGAAAAATATTTTATGAAAAAAAGTACATTATAGCCAAAACAAGAAATATTCACTATAAAAATATAACTTGTAATTTTTCTATAATCTTGCATTTGCTATTGATACTTTTGGATTACTACATTTTTAGACTCAGAAAAATGTGAGCTTTCAAATGGTATATGTTTTATGAGTGTATATTTAATATTGAAAAATGGAGCGCTCCTAGAGACTATCCTTAATTTGTTTTTACTCACCTGTTGCCCATCAGGTTGTTTAATAGCCTATACGAGGTAAAGGTTCTTTGTAGGCCCTCAATTTTTTGCAATTCATTCTGTTTGTTGGGAAACCATAATTGAGAGTGCCTGCTCAGTAGTCAATATGTGAAAGAACAAGTGATTTCCATGGGGTAAGCATGGTCATACTGTCCCTAGTTCTGAATGTCCTCAGTATATATCAGGGTTGTGGAGTTGGTCCAAATTTTCCGACTCCGACTCCACACATTGTAAAAATTCGACTCCGACTCCGACTCCACACATTGTAAAAAATCTAAAAATCCGACTCCGACTCACATTTTAAATATATGACTCCGACTCCTCTAGTGTTTCACTCTATAATTATCATAATAATAAGACTTTCATCACCACACATGAATCATCAGGTTACTTTCTAGGATAAGGGAACATTCAAATATTAAGAAGGATATTGACTTGTAGATATTATCATATTAAGGGATTTTTATTTTTTCCAATAATATATATATATATATATATATATATATATATATAGATATATATATATATATATATAAATGAAAAGATTCTCTTAAACATAATTAAGGTCTAACCAGTAGTAGTCCTACTTAAAATTGAATAACCCTTCTTAACCTAGTGGCTATAACCAGGGTTGTGGAGTCGGTCCAAATTTTCCGACTCCGACTCCACACATTGTAAAAATTTGACTCCGACTCCACGACTCCGACTCCGACTCCACAACCCTGGTATATATCCTATTAGTTGTTTGCATGATGAGGTTACTTTGTCAATGTGCCTGTTGAATGCTGCATCTTTGATAATATGATCCCTAGGTCCCTTACATGATCAGTTTGTACAATATCTTTTCCTGTGGGTCCAGTGTAGTTGAATTGTTCTTTCAGGTATTTATTTGGTCCATACTTAATTAGTTCAAATTTGTCTTCATTGAAGGCCATATTGTTTGCATCTGCCCATGCATATATAGTTTGTAGATCTGGTACTTTCCTGTTAATGAGAATAGGTACCCTAAAAAAGTTTTACTGTTTATGTATTTTTGCTCTTGTCATTTTCGTTTAAACTAACGAAAATATCACAACTTAACCTAACCAATCATCAAGGGCATACAGTTGACCTGTGCTGGTTTTGAGCACTTCAAGGTTACTCATCATTTCAACTTCATGTGGATCCCACTAGTGGAGTCCATACTCAAAACATTGAAAGGATGTGGGACAGCACCAAGTGGCGTAACAAGAAACACAATGGAACTGCCCACTATCATCTGGACTCGTATCTTGCGGAATTCATGTGGCGACAATGTACCAAAAACAGCGACATTTTTTCTGTGATTTTAGATGACCTAAAGACATTTTGGCACCCTACTAACTGATTATCGCTTCAATATGTATGCGTCACCCATTTGTTATTTTTTATTTATACACTTGAGGGTCTGAATGACAAATTAATTAAAACCATTAGCTGATAATATGTGTATATATTATGGAAAATAATTCACAATTTTCACATGAACTTCAAGTGTGATACAGACCACAGAGGAAATAAAAAATAATTCCTAGCACTTTTGTTCTTTAGAAGACTTTCTCAAGGAGTGAATGAAAATTAGAGATAGAAAAAACAAACATTAGGATCTGTTCCCAAAATGGCTTAAATCCATTGGAGAGTATTTTTGGCTATTTAGTGAAGCTGGGCTTCTGTGATCTCTTGAAACAAGATGGGTGCCTTGCAGTAACTTTACCGAAGTATTTCTTTTTAGGGAAAATTCTATAAAATATCTTGCTTTGCTAATTAATATCCAAACATATCAGGCTGACTATCAATTGCCTAGCCCTTCCTTCCTCCTTAAAGTGGTGAGTATTTGCACTGGCACTGTTGTAACATCTGGTTTTTTACTTGTATAAGCAAACAATTCCCATGAATGATGATGACAACTATTCTGTTATTATTATTACTAGCTAAAGTGGGCCCTACAGGCCCATTTAGCTAGTTAAATAGCTAGCATCTGAATGCTTCTAAAAAATTCCATCTACATTTCTGAAATTGAGAAAAGTCATTTGGTCAATAAAACTATAGAAAATAATGCAGCCATTGTGTCAAGATTTGTGAATCTGCATTTAAAATCTAAGTTCCTCTTGAACTTAAAGTAAATGCTGCCTTAATATTTTCTTTTCAAAATCTTTGGTATGAAATTATTTAATGTGACTTTTTCCACAGATAGACAGAATCAGCTCCATTATAGTAAAGATTATTATTATTATTATTAGATATGATAAATCTCATAATCTTTCATGTTTTTTCCATTTCTTCTGTAGGGACCAATTTCAAGATTCTTGGAAGGTCTTGTTTGTCTAATCCCCTACATTTTAGAATTCATAACTGATTAGGTAGATAATGGACATGATGTAAATGTTATTTACTTAGATTTTAGTAAGGCATTTGGTAAGGTTCCACATAGGAGACTCCTATATAAATTAAAATTTCATGAGATATCAAGGTCAGTTATAAAGTGGGTAGAAAAATGGTTAGAAGACAGAGAACAGAGAGTAATTCTAATTAGGCATGAATCTGGGTGGCAGAAAGTGAAAAGGGGGTACCACAGGGTTTAGTGTTAGATCCATTATTCTTTATTTTATATCTAAATGATTTAGAGAATCGAATAGGTGGTAAAGTTTCTAAATTTGAAGATAGTACAAAAGTTGTTACCCCAGTTATAAATATAGAAAATTCTTGAAAACTACAAAAAGATTTTGATAGATTAGTTGCATGGGCTAGTAAATGGCAGATAGAATTCAGTGTTTAAAAATGCAAAGTCCTCCATTTTGGTAGAAATAATGAAAACTTTAGTTACACTAGGGAACAAATTTTAACTTTTTTTTGTTTCTTGGACATGAACAGGTCGGTCTTATAGCATTTTTTCCGCTGATTCTGAATACAGTGGAACCTCAATATACAAACTTAATCCGTTCCTGAGGGTTGTTCTGATATCGAATTGTTCATATATTGAATCAATTTTTCCCATAAGAAATAATGTAAATTGGATTAATCCGTTCCAGACCCCCAAAAGTTACCCCTTACAAAACATTTTTAAGTCAAAATATTGGTTAATTAAACCTGTAAAATAAGACTTACATGCATAAAATCATACATGAAACCTGTAACAACAATAAATAATGCAATATTATACAAATAAATGAAAATTTAACCTGAACTTTACCTTTGCTAAGGAGTGATGATGGCCTAAGTGGAAGCTGGAGAGGAAGGTGGGGTGGAGGAGGGAGATTATTGTTTGGAAGGGGAGTCACCTTCCATAAAAACATCAGGTAACTCCCCTTCTGGTGGCGATGCGCACCGAACGCTGGCTGGAGAGACACTGACTGGCTTCTTTCGGTTCGGATATGAGGGAATGGTTCATATACAAGGACAATTTTTTCTCGAAAAAGTTGTTCGTATACCGATTTGTTCAAATAGAGATGCGTTCGTATATTGAGGTTCCACTGTATAGCCGTAGAATTTCTCTATCACCCAAGGTTACTGAGAAATTTGTATTTTAATATTTATTAAAAAAGTGTATAGAAGTTAGTAAAAATACTTCATAAAAATTATATTAGTGGCAGATTGGCATTTAAAATATTCTTCTTAAAACTTCTTTGTCACTGATTTTCTCTTGTAGTTTTCATTAGGAGCTTCTCGCATCAATGTCCAGCAGTAATCAGCTAACATTGCTAGATCCCACTTCCCTTGGTAGCGTTTCTCCATAGTAGCTATATCTTGGTGGAACCTTTCTCCATGCTCATCGCTTACGTCGCCAAGGTTTTCAGGGAAGAAATCTAAATGGGAGTGCAAGAAATGGATTTTTAGTGACATATTACATCCCAATAACCTATATGCTCCAATCATGTCCTGCACTATTTTTTCATAGTTAGAGGCTTTGATGTTCCCTAGAAAATTTGTGACAACATTCTTCATGGCCTCCCATGCCACTTTTTCTTTTCCTCTCAAGGCATCATCAAACTTTTGATCTTTCATGAGCTCTCTGATTTGGGGACCAACAAAGATCCTTTCTTTTATCTTTGCATCGCTAAGTCGTGAAAACTTTTTCTTCAAATATTTGAATGCCTCACCTTCCTTGTTCATTGCTTTGACAAAATTTTTCATGATGCCAAGTTTGATGTGAAGTGGCGGTAAGTATATTTTCTTGGGGTCAACTAAGGGTTCATGAGACACATTCTTCAGTCCTGGGATACATTTTTGACGAAGTGGCCAATCCTTTACAAAATAATGCGAATCTCTGGCTCTGCTGTCCCATTCACAAAGGAAGCAGCAGAACTTCGTATAACCGAGCTGCATTCCCAGAAGAAGCGCGACGACTTTTAAATCCCCACATATATACCAATGAAACTGGTCATAATTAATCTGCTGAAGGATGAGTTTCATATTTTCGTAAGATTCCTTCATGTGGACAGTGTGCCCTACAGGAATGGAAGGGTATTTATTTCCATTGTGAAGTAGTACAACCTTGAGGCTTAGCTTCGAAGAGTCAATAAATAAATGCCAATCTTCAGATTTGTGCTCATGACCGAGAGCTAACAGCAGTCCATTTATATTATTACAGTAGCATAAACCACCTGACGAGGAGAAATACTGCATCAGATCTTTTTGGTGAGTGCGGAATGCCGATTATGCTTGTATCTTTTGCCAGCAAATTCCATTCACGTAACCTGGAGCCCAATAATTCCGCTTTCTCTTTCGGAAGGTCCAAATCTCTCACGAGATCATTCAGCATAACCTGCGTTATCATACGTGGTTTATTTGATTCAGGTTGCTGAAAGTCTGTATCTTTAGTGTCATCAATTTCCATTGGTTCAACTTCAGACTCTTTATCCAGTGTCCATGACTTTGGGGAGTTGGAATTGGGTTATCATCATCATGTAGTACTGGTCTCATGGTAGATGCAAGATTTGGGTATTGAATTTTATGTTTTATTTTGGCAGAGAATCCTGAAATGTTAGTCATACAAAAATAGCAATCCGTTAGGTGATCCTTGGGCTCTCTCCAAATCATTGGTATGGCAAATGGCATAGATTTGCGGGTACCTTTAATCCAACCCCTAAGAGTGATGGCACAGGAAATGCATGAGATATGAGGTGCCCAGGATTTGTCTTGGTCGCCTACCTTACAGCCAAATAAAGTTTGTAAGCCTTCTTCACGAGTGGGGTCATCGTCTTCCTCTGTGCCATTATGATCAGTTCTCCACATATGTAGCAAAATGTATCTCTGGGATTAATACAGTTTTGATTCATGCTGGTGGAAAATTATTGAAATCACAGAAAACTTTTTGGAATGAAAAACCAATTTTTTCTACTATGAAAA
>JAJOZX010000947.1:0-67500 GCA_023014485.1 Bathynomus jamesi
CCCCCCCCCCCCCCCCCCCCCCCCCCCCCCCCCCCCCCCCCCACCCCCCCACCCCCCCCCCCCCCCCCCCCCCCCCCCCCCAAATAAGTGTAAATTTTTGAATCATCCTGTATATTATTCATCGATGCATTCATAAGTTTAAATGGAAGTACGAGGAGTTAAACATCAGTCTACGAGCAGCTCGCAGCAGCATTGCCAAGTTATACATAAAATGTTACACCCCGCATCCTTGAAATTACCTAGTTCATGAACTGTGCAATTGGAAGTTTGCCAAACCATAAACTGGTCAAGCTTATGAATGACAAATTAAATTAAAACAGTCATTACAGTAATTATATACTTATTTAATATCAAAATCCTTCAACAATACACAGTACTAGTAATACCTTAAGATCAGCAAAACTAATATACAGTAGGTTTGGTTAGGTTAGATATCGGATCAGAAAACGGGGCAAACCAATATTTACCTAACCATAACTTCATCCTTATAGTGTAGTCCGGTTAAACACTGAATGATGTGGCTGTGATAATCTCAGCTATCTATCTATATAATAACGTTATAATGTTTCAGACCAACAAAGACCCTAGGATTCACTCATGGCTGGTCTACTTAATTGAACCTTACCTTACCTTATGTTGTTTCGTGTGTTGGTCTCTCTTCACACGGAGGTCAAGCTGGTGGCCCCGCCTCTAGGTCTGGCCTGGTGGAGGAGCGAGTTACTTTCTTGCGCTCTCCACCGTACATAGCCAGGCACGCCCGGCTCATCTGGTACTGTCCTGAGCCAGGCATCCAGTCTTTTCTTGAAGACTTCAACTTTGACCCCCGTTACGTTTCTGAGGTCCTTAGGAAGCTGGTTGAAAAGTCTTGGCCCCCTGACAACCAAGCTATTTTCCTTCAGGGTTGAGGAGGTCCCTTGTCGTGCTTTTAATTTGGGAACACTACACATTCTGCCTTTCCTATTTTCCAGTGTTGTTCGTAATTGTGTATTGTGCATGTCCTCTGTAGTGGCGGAGAGGACTTACAATTTTACGTGGGTTCCGAACCACAAAGCTTTAATTTTACTACCTTAAACTATACCCAATCTATCAACATATGCGTCTAATCGATTTTTAAACATGTTTATAGACGTGCTACTAATTACTTCTACCGGCAAACTATTCCAGCTATTTACTATTCTATGCGTAAAAAAGTTTTTGCAACTGCTGTCTCGAACCTCCTACTTGTCAACTTACACCCGTTATTTCTAGTCCTATTATATTGAGATATTTCGAAAAAGCTATCTCTTTCTACGTTATCGAACCCATTCATAATTTTAAAAACCTGGATTAGATCACCCCTTAGCCTCCTAGTCTCGAGTGTAGTCAATTTTAACTCCTTAAGCCTATCCTCGTACGACTTCGACCTAAGCGACCGAATCATCTTAATTGCTCGTCTTTGAACTCTTTCGAGTTTGTCTATATCTTTTCGCATATGCGGATTCCAAAATTGGATCGCGTACTCCAAATGGGGTCTAACTAATGATTTATAAAGAGGAACAACAATATCGCGCGATTTGTACTCAAAATTCCGAGCTATAAAACCTAGCACTTTGTTCGCTTTATTGACCGCTGCTGTACTTTGTTTCGCTACTTTTAAATCACCAGTGACTATAACTCCTAAATCTTTTTCCTGCTCTACGCTTGCTAACTCCTTCCCTGACATACTATACGCAAAATTACCGTTACGCGAACCTATATGTAAAAGTTTGCACTTATCGACGTTAAATCTCATTTGCCATGTGACTGACCAATCAACGATTTTATTCAGATCTTCCTGGATTTTACCTCTATCTTCGTCATTAATCACCCTACCACCCAACTTCGTGTCATCCGCAAACTTTGAAACTGTACTGACTGGGCCGACATCTAAATTGTTAATATATAAGAAAAAGCAAGGGGCCCAATACAGAACCCTGAGGAACGCCGCTCGCTACATTAGCCCAACACAACTCCGCTCCATCAAGGACCACCCTCTGTTTCCTACCTCGCAACCACTCTTCTATATAAGGTATATATATATATATATATATATATATATATATATATATATATATATATACACCATTTTGTGTGTGTGTGTGTGTGACAGTATTCGAAGAGATGTGAACATAACTCAAGTGTGAACTCACAACTCTAGAAAGTGTGAAAGGTTCACTGAATGTGTTGTGACCTGGATACCCGTCGTCAAATGTTATATAAACTCTATGAACGAGATTAAGTTTCCTAAAACTGTCGCGCGCGCAGTTCATTATTGTCACATTATTGGGCAATTTCATGGATGGGGTTTAACATATACACAGGCCCTCTCAGAGGTCCAGATAGGCCCGGGCCACTTCCAGCTTTTGAGGCCCATAGCTAAACCCAATTATTACTTTCACTGCAAAACATTATATTCAAACCTGAAAATTTCTACATTTGAGGCCTCCCCTTAAGCTTGAGGCCCAGGCCAAATGGCCCTCCTAGCCCCCCTCCCTCTGATAGGCCCTGCATATACAACATATGGTTTTCATACTTTCGTTGTTTGGAAATAAATAGTCAGGATCAGACTGCGACCATCCTTTTAGAGTTATCCTTCTTCATCCGTGGTGGGATTTGATGAAGGAGAGAATTACTGCCAGCTCTAGTCCTGAGTTCATTCGTAACCCGCCACGACGGAAAGTTGACCATGGATTTTACAAATATTTATCAAATCGTCGTTTGAATGTAAATAACTAAATATGTTGCGAGTTCCGCGGGTCCTTCGATACGATATTAAATATTTTTGGTATTCTTAAACCCTTAAGGTCGGGCTTGATCGACAAACCAGTTATCGTTATCGGCTGGGCTTGGTTCACAAACAATGTTCCCTCTAATTTTTTTTAGTCCGTGTGCGCAAGAAATTTTCGTTGTGCATACATTTAGATTCATGGTGAAAAATTGTGCAAACTTTTCTGAGCGCTATTATCTTCAAAATGAAATATATATAAATATTAAATACTTAATAAATATTATTTCCATAAGGTGATAGCTTGATCATTACGGTACTATTAAATGAATATTAAAAAACTGTTTACAATATTATATATTCTTAAAAAAGAAAACATTTTATCCATTCTAAAAATAGGAATAAAATAAAAAATAGTAAAATAAAATTCAACAAAACAAAAAAATAAAATAAAAATAACATTAATTGAAAATGACTATTTTAGTTATCATTTCTCAAAACAATTTTTAGCATTTAGAAATTTAAAATAGACTATCAAGATTAATACATGATTTATCCATTCACAAAATAGGAATAAAATAAAAAATTTTATTTTTTATGAATTATGAGATAATTACTATTCGTTTTTATGCAAAAATAAGAAAGAGAAGGTTTATATTCAATGCGTTAATGTATAAAAGAAAAAAAATGCAAATACATAGAGTAAAAAAAATCTGTATTGCGTAATTGCGCGGACGTCGGCGAAGTCGGGCGGAAGGGGTTAATATCATACTTAAAAGAGCGACTATAGAGTATGTTGATGCAAATGGTCAGACCTTGTGTGACGGTATATTTTTTAAATTACTTCATTTACTGTCGTGACTCATGATACGCTTGAGCGTGTGCGCATTTTATTTTGCTGTGTGCACGGGTTTCACAACGCGTGTGCGCGCGCACACGCGCACACCTTCGAGGGAACATTGTTCACAAACCATGAACGAATTTCGAAATTTTTTTTTTTTGGTCTTTCGGGTACGCGGAAGCCTGCACCAATCCCGACCTTTAAGGGTTAAACTGAGAGTACATTCCATCTTCGCTTTCGGAAGTAGTACTTCCTCTCCCGCTGCATTTAGAAGAGAACAAACTCTTCCAATTATATCATTCCGGAACTTTTTTATTTCATTCTAGCGATTAGCTAATAATTTTTCCAGCTATTTTTCACACATGTATTCAGCACGTTTTGTTTACGAAGTCTGTCCAAACAATATAGTTTCTGAGTGTTTACTTAACTCTTGACCAGTAACTAACTTTCGCTCCTTGACCAGTAAACAACCTTCACTCTCAAATCTTTTTTTTTTTTTTAGACGTGAAACTCCTTTGTACGGATTCAATGTGTGTAATATCTAATTTCCTGTACGTACTTCTGGGAACAACACTTATTCAGGTCAAATATATATATATATATATATATTTATATATATATATATACATTCAACTGCAAAGAACACGCAGTATAAATAACGTAAAGAACGACGCTTGTATAGGAGATATTCCGCGCAAGACGAGAAAGAGAAAACGGAACAAATGAAAAAATGAAGTACCACCTGGGAATCGAACCGGGATCTTCCGATTGCCGGTCAGACGCGATACCACTACACCATGGACTTCACTCTTCCAAATGCCGTAATTTCTACATACTCGCAGAAAACCAATGCCCCAAGGGGGCACCTCCCGCATGCCGTAACATTATATACATTCAACTGCAAAGAACACGCAGTATAAATAACGTAAAGAACGACGCTTGTATAGGAGATATTCCGCGCAAGACGAGAAAGAGAAAACGGAACAAATGAAAAAATGAAGTACCACCTGGGAATCGAACCCGGGATCTTCCGATTGCCGGTCAGACGCGATACCACTACACCATGGACTTCACTCTTCCAAATGCCGTAATTCCTCTACATACTCGCAGAAACCAATGCCCAAAGGGGGCACCTCCCGCATGCCGTAACATTATATACATTCAACTGCAAAGAACACGCAGTATAAATAACGTAAAGAACGACGCTTGTATAGGAGATATTCCGCGCAAGACGAGAAAGAGAAAACGGAACAAATGAAAAAATGAAGTACCACCTGGGAATCGAACCCGGGATCTTCCGATTGCCGGTCAGACGCGATACCACTACACCATGGACTTCACTCTTCCAAATGCCGTAATTCCTCTACATACTCGCAGAAACCAATGCCCAAGGGGGCACCTCCCGCATGCCGTAACATTATATACATTCAACTGCAAAGAACACGCAGTATAAATAACGTAAAGAACGACGCTTGTATAGGAGATATTCCGCGCAAGACGAGAAAGAGAAAACGGAACAAATGAAAAAATGAAGTACCACCTGGGAATCGAACCCGGGATCTTCCGATTGCCGGTCAGACGCGATACCACTACACCATGGACTTCACTCTTCCAAATGCCGTAATTCCTCTACATACTCGCAGAAACCAATGCCCCAAGGGGGCACCTCCCGCATGCCGTAACATTATATACATTCAACTGCAAAGAACACGCAGTATAAATAACGTAAAGAACGACGCTTGTATAGGAGATATTCCGCGCAAGACGAGAAAGAGAAAACGGAACAAATGAAAAAATGAAGTACCACCTGGGAATCGAACCCGGGATCTTCCGATTGCCGGTCAGACGCGATACCACTACACCATGGACTTCACTCTTCCAAATGCCGTAATTCCTCTACATACTCGCAGAAACCAATGCCCCAAGGGGGCACCTCCCGCATGCCGTAACATTATATACATTCAACTGCAAAGAACACGCAGTATAAATAACGTAAAGAACGACGCTTGTATAGGAGATATTCCGCGCAAGACGAGAAAGAGAAAACGGAACAAATGAAAAAATGAAGTACCACCTGGGAATCGAACCCGGGATCTTCCGATTGCCGGTCAGACGCGATACCACTACACCATCTTTACGTTATTTATACTGCGTGTTCTTTGCAGTTGAATGTATATAATGTTACGGCATGCGGGAGGTGCCCCCTTGGGGCATTGGTTTCTGCGAGTATGTAGAGGAATTACGGCATTTGGAAGAGTGAAGTCCATGGTGTAGTGGTATCGCGTCTGACCGGCAATCGGAAGATCCCGGGTTCGATTCCCAGGTGGTACTTCATTTTTTCATTTGTTCCGTTTTCTCTTTCTCGTCTTGCGCGGAATATCTCCTATACAAGCGTCGTTCTTTACGTTATTTATACTGCGTGTTCTTTGCAGTTGAATGTATATAATGTTACGGCATGCGGGAGGTGCCCCTTGGGGCATTGGTTTCTGCGAGTATGTAGAGGAATTACGGCATTTGGAAGAGTGAAGTCCATGGTGTAGTGGTATCGCGTCTGACCGGCAATCGGAAGATCCCGGGTTCGATTCCCAGGTGGTACTTCATTTTTTCATTTGTTCCGTTTTCTCTTTCTCGTCTTGCGCGGAATATCTCCTATACAAGCGTCGTTCTTTACGATATATATATATATATATATATAAATAAAATACGATCCACAAGAAAAATTAAAAACGATTCCGAGCGCTTTCGCCTCAAACAGGACCTTTTCAACGAGACGAAAATAGACAAAAGTGCTAAGAATAATTTTATTTTCATTAACTGAATATATATATATATATATATATATATACCTTATTTAACGTTAGTTTTTGCTTCTGCCCTAATTATTCTGTTCATTCTGACGAAGATCACGGTTGTTGCTTCACCTTGGACCTCGAGCTTAACGTGAAATCCGAACCACGACCCACCATGGGTGATCAGACATTACAAAATCCTGTCCCGAACTCGATCTCACGACCTCCAGATCAGCAGCCCAGCGTCTTAGCCACTTGGCTACCCAGCGTACCCATTCATCTACAACCCAATGTTTTATATGGAAGAATGAACAGCTGGGTGAGCTAAGCTTCGCCTACCTTAACCGGGAATCGAACCTGGGCCGGAGGATTCGTAGTCAGCGATGTTACTACTATTACATCGAGGCATATATATATATATATATATATATATATCCGAACATTTACGTACATGTACGTAGTAGTGTGAACATGTACGCCAGGCGCTGACATTAGTCTCTGCCGACAGAGGATGTTGTTTTCTCACAAATAAACTACCTAGCAAAGGGGAAATTCTTTTTAAAAGAAAAACTTAATATCCTTTACGAACGAGATTCGCAATACATAAAAATCCCTCTTCTTCATACGTGCAATATGGTTCAAAATTAAATCTAAACTGAATGGGTTTACGCCATGAAAAAACCATCTCTTAAGTTCAAATTCGTATGTTTAGAATTCCGAAATGAAACTTTAAATGTACGCGTTGGTTCTCCTTTTTTTTTTTTTTTCTTTTTTTCTTTTTTTACTTATTTATTTTAATTTTTAGTTTCCACATTTTCATTTGTGGAAATTCAGTTCTCGTTTTTGGATTGCGGAAAATAATTAAAAAAGTTTGTTCTAAATGCGTTTCAATTAATTTAGACTTTCTACTTATTCATTAATGATAATAATGATAACACTGGTCAACAACAATTTTGTCACAAGGGTTTTGATGGGTGTTCTAAGTGTACTTTTCATGCTGAATCTAAATATGAAATCAGATTTTTTCTATCAGGCTTAGTTTACTTGTGACGCTATGTTCATTTTTTCTCATTTAGCATGATCACTGGATAAAAAATAATATATATTATATATAATTAAGTATATAACAATATTATAATATAAAACATTATAAAAATAATAAATATAATAAATATTATATTAATTAATATAACTATAATAAAATATATTAATATTAATATATATGTTGTATTAATTTTTCTGTAAAATAGTACAATTTATTCCTTTGGGGAGAAAGTTCTGATAATGCTGGCAGGATAAATTTGGTCGGAGCAGCAGACTGTGCAGGTTGAAACATGTTTGTACCTGTTCAGACATGAGCCTAGTTTCTGTGTGTAGAGCAGCTCCAAGTCAGTCTGCTTGTAAATGTCACAGTGTTAACAGCTAGTGTCTGTTGCTTCTTGTTAATTTTATACCAGTGTTGTATTCATATAGATGTTTTGTAATGCCGCGGAACTGTCTGAATCATCCTAATTCCTTTTGTTATGTACGTGGTGATCTAACTTTAAAATCCCAGAAACGTAACTTTACACCATTAGTAAAAAAATGCTATGAACTTTATTTCGGATGTAAAGTAGGCGATCAGGACAAGAGTTGGGCCCCTCACATTTGTTGTGTGACATGTGTAAGACTACTTACAGGATGGCTAAACGGTTCACGTCACATGCCATTTGCTATTCCAATGATTTGGAGGGAACCCAAAGATCACACAACAGACTGCTATTTCTGCCTGGTAAATACAAAGGGGATCACTTCAAAAACAAAGAGCCTTATGAAATACCCTAATCTACCGTCTGCAATGAGACCAGTTCCCCACAGTGCTCAACTTCCAGTACCAAATCCTCCTGAACATGCAAGTTTAAGTGATGAGGAATCAAACGTAGCTGTAGCATATCACGAGGAAAAAGATGAAGACATTTCTGATCCAACATTCCAGACTACCTGTTCCTCCAATGAACCACATTTACTGTCACAAGGAGATCTAAATGACCTAGTTCGTGATTTGAAATTATCTAAGAAGCAGGCTGAACTTTTAGGTTTAAGATTAAAGGGTTGGAATCTACTGCAACGTGACACTAAAGTTTGTTTTTTCCGCAGCCGCCATGATGAATTCAAAGAATGGTTCTCCCATGAAGATGGACTAGTGTTTCGTAAAGATGTTAATTCAGTCATGGGGGCTCTTGGTCATGAACATAACGTGGATGAGTGGCGATTGTTCAGTGACTCCTCAAAAGTCAGCTTGAAAGCAGTCCTTCTTCACAACGGAAATAAATTTCCTTCTGTACCTATTGCACATGCTGCAAACATGAAAGAGTCATACGACAACATGAAGTTGCTTTTAGAAAAGTTTCAGTATCAGAAATATAAGTGGAATATCTGTGGAGATCTGAAGGTCATTGCACTTTTGCTAGGGTTGCAGCTAGGTTACACCAAGTACTGTTGTTTTTTATGTGAGTGGGACAGTAGGGACAAGCAAAACCACTACGTTAAGAAGGATTGGCCAAAACGCACCTCACTTGTTCCAGGCAAGAAAAATGTTGTGAATAGTTCACTTGTTGACCCTGAGAAAGTGTACCTTCCTCCTTTGCATATCAAGCTTGGACTTATGAAAAACTTTGTTAAAGCGATGGATAAAGCGCAAACAGGATTCACATACTTGAGAAATAAGTTTCCCCGGATCAGTGATGCCAAGATTAAAGAAGGCATTTTTGTAGGCCCTCAGATCAGAGAATTGTTAAGAGATGAGAGATTTGAAGGAGAGTTGAATGAAGTTGAGAAAGCTGCGTGGCAGAGTTTCAAAAGTGTCTGCACAAATTTTTTGGGAAATCACAAGGCCGAAAACTATCCTGAAATAGTAGGAGATCTTCTTAAGTCTTACCAAGCAATGGGGTGCAATATGTCATTAAAGGTTCATTTCTTGGACTCTCACTTGGACTTTTTTCCGGAAAACCTGGGTGCGGTAAGCGACGAACATGGTGAGCGTTTTCATCAGGATATTTCTGCCATGGAAAACCGTTACCAAGGCAAATGGAGCCCCAGTATGCTGGCTGACTATTGCTGGACTCTTAAGAGAGACATGCCTGAGGCAAAGCACAGCAGAAAATCAAAACAAGCTACTTTTTAAACTACAGGTATGTCTTTTCGATCATATTTTAATAAGTATGTAACTATATGGGTTTTTAAAAATTAAATTGCATGTCACACAAAAACCAGACCTGATAGAGAAATTTTACAAACTTATTTGGATTCAGCACAGAAAATAATATAAGAATAAGGTATTTTCATTCTTGGGACACGAAAAAAATTTTTTTTGTTGCCCAGTGATATAATCAAAATAAAATAATGACACTAAAAATAAAAATTATAATTATTATTATAATCATCATTGTTATTTTAGTAGCAATAACCCTTAACGACTGGAATGATACAAACATTAAAAAAAACAACCTATATTTCCATTACAGTTTCGGTTTTTGTATGTACTGTTTTTGTCCATCCGATCTCTCTTCTCGACATCGTTTTCGTTTTTAGTAAACAAAAAATTTTAAGAAAAAATAATTCAATTCAGTTTTGTGAGAGAAAAAAAAGGGTTCGAACGTCTACTTTAACGTTATGAAATATGC
Organism: Bathynomus jamesi; assembly: GCA_023014485.1. Taxonomy (NCBI): domain Eukaryota; kingdom Metazoa; phylum Arthropoda; class Malacostraca; order Isopoda; family Cirolanidae; genus Bathynomus; species Bathynomus jamesi. The sequence goes on from JAJOZX010000947.1 coordinate 10,036, forward strand.
CGTTTTCATCCGAGAGATAACGGACATGCGGAGCTTCTAACGCGTCTCAAAATCATTTATATTCAAGATTCATAAAAAATGAGACCAAGGTATATGATATTATAAAGAGGGACCATAAAAATTGGCACAGTGCTCAGGCCAGCTAATTCCAACTGTATTATTGCTACCAGAATTATTGGGGGTTCGAACTCCCAATCTCAGTGTCTTCACTTCGCATATAGGGAAACGGTGTTACCCAAAGATCTATTAACGTGTGTATATATATATATGATATATATATATATATATATATATATATATATATATATATATTACTGTTTGTCTGTTTGGGCCCGAAATGGCTTTTTTACTTTTGTGTGTGGGGGTAATGGGGGAGTGGGGGTGGGAGGGTAATGAAGTAGAGGGTCGGGGTAATGGGGGTAACCGCGATTAAAATACAGAAAAGAACGCAGCCGTGAAAATTTTGATTATTTGGTCAATAAAACTATAGAAAAAGTAATGAAAATCTTGAGTTTCACATATAATTATTTTTTAGGACAACTTCAAACCGTTTGACCTAGAGCTACCAAATTTGGCACGGGAACCTCTTATGGGATGAAGAATTAAGATAAATCATTTTAATAAAATTCAGCCTTTTGTCTTGAACTTTATTTTATTTAAACTGGGGATCTAATGTGAAATTTATCCCGGGCAAAGCCGGGTACCTCAGCTAGTGTATATATATATATATATATATATATATATATATATATATATTATAAGAGAGAGAGAGAGAGAGAGAGAGAGAGACAAAAGTGAGACTTTTTTACTAAAAGAGATAACCAACACTTACATGCTGCATTTACCAACTTGCTCTTCGGCTAATTGGTTCGAAACTTCCTTGACAAATTGTTAAATTGGCAAATTGGCAAATTGGTGTATGTACGTAAGAGAAACATCATCAAGATATTGACAGGCGTTCGAACATCGTTTTGTTAGACGATTCTGTGTGAAAACCTCATCAAGACAGACGCTCTTTTGCCTCAATGGGAAAATGACAGTCTTAATTGATCCATAGACACTCACTTATTGAATGCAAATAGCATAGTAACAATATATATATATATATATATATACAGGGTGTCCCAAAAAACTATATACTATTTATAGCATCATATATATGAGTATATAGTTTTTTGGGACACCCTGTATATATATATATATATATATATATATATATATATATATATACTTTTCGTTTTGTATTTTGGAATGTGACTTTCTTTACTCGTGTCATTCTAATAAAGATAAGTGAGAAGTCGGGTGAAAAGTTATGTATATGAGAGAGTGAGAGAGAGAGAGAGAGAAGAGAGAGAGAGAGAGAGAGAGAGAGAGAGAGAGAGAGAACTCGGATGAAACCGCTTTTCTTGAAGAAAGATTTTCTTTAGTTAAATTAAAGTTAAGAAAAGAAACAGAAAAAAGATTTGCAAAGTTTTTTTTTCCATGAATGACTTGTCTAAGCTGTTTTGTGTTATGGAAGCACTCTCAAAGATTTCTTTTGTGTATATATTTACTTGGTTGGTAGTAACTCGAGAGGCAGTAAGCTCGATCTACAGCGGGCGGACTTTGTTAGCCTCCGGGATAGCGTAGGTGAGATGGGGTAAGAGGTCGGCGGCGATGTTGAGGGAGTGTTGACTGCATTCTGGGACGAGTTTGTGATGCTGCAGTCTGCTGCCATACCCTCAAAACAGGTCACCCCTGCTTCAACGCAGCCTAAGTGGTTCAGTCGTGACATCGCTTCGGCTATCCGAAATAGGAAAGCCGCGTATAGGAGGGCGAAGGCCAATCGTTCCCTCGAGAACACTGAGGCGTATGTCCACCTGTGTAGGGAAGTGAAGGCGAAGGTTAGGCTAGCGAAACGTAACGAAGAACTACGGGTGGCAAGCCTCTGCAAGGGGAACCCTAAGGAGTTCTTCAGTTATGTTAATAGTAGAAAGACCATTAGAAGCATGATAGGTCCGTTAAAGGACCCCAGCGGCGTTCTGCGGACCTCCGACGCGGACATCGCTAATGTGCTTAATGAGGACTTTGCGGGAGTGTTCACCAGGGAGGACACCCGCGTCATCCCCGAGCCAGGCGTCAGGCACGAAGGTGCTGGCCTGGATAGTGTTCGGTGTACCGCGACAGTCGTTGCCGATAGAATAGACAAACTGAGCGCGTTTAAGACTCCTGGGCCAGACCAGTTCCCCCCCCAGTGTTGCGGGAGGCGCGCGACCAGGTGGCTCCCCACCTGGCTACAGTCTTCAACAAATCGTTGGAGACGGGCCAGGTGCCTGGTGACTGGAGGGAAGCCAACGTGACCCCTATCTTTAAGAAAGGGGATCACGAAAGTCCAGGGAACTATGGTCCCATTAGTCTCACTTCAGTTGTAGGTAAATTATTAGAGGGAATAATAGCGGATAGGATCATTGACCATTTGGATTCCTACAAGCTGCTTGGGGACTCCCAACATGGGTTTAGACGGTATAGATCGTGTCTCACCAACTTGCTCGAATTTTCCCACGTCATGTTGAGTGAGTATGATAAGAGTAGGGCGATTGATATACTTTATCTCGACTTTCAGAAAGCCTTTGATAAGGTACCTCACCGCCGGCTAATGGCGAAAGTGCGCGCGCTGGGTATCGGTGGGGAAGTAGGTAGGTGGATTGAAAAGTGGCTGAAGAATAGGCGGCAGAGGGTTGTAATTGAAGGGGATAGTTCGGGTTGGGTCTCGGTCACTAGTGGGGTTCCTCAGGGTTCCGTTTTGGGGCCACTGTTGTTTATCATTTACATAAATGATATCGACGCTGGCATCGTCAGTCGGATCGCCAAATTCGCCGATGACACCAAGCTTGGGGCCAATGTTGGGGCGCCCGAAGCGATCGAGCAACTGCGTGCGGACCTAGGTAGGATAGGAGAGTGGTCCGAAAAATGGCAAATGCCGTTTAACTTGGGTAAATGTAAGGTGATGCACATTGGCTACGCCAATCCCAAGTCGGACTACTCGATGTTGGGGAGTAATATCGAGGCCACTCATTTGGAAAAGGACTTGGGTGTGGTAATTAGCAGCGACCTTAAGTTTACGAAACAGTGCGTAGAGGTGGAAAAGAAAGCCCAGAAGCTGTTGTGTTATATCAGGAGGCAATTTCAGTTCCTGAACAAGGAGATTGTGCTCTCTCTGTACAATTCCCTGGTTCGGCCGCACCTGGAGTATGCTGTGCAGTTTTGGTCGCCCACCCTCAGGAAAGATATTGAGAGGCTGGAGCGAGTGCAGACGAGGGCCACAAAGTTAATCCCTTCCGTTAGGCATATGGGCTACAATCGACGTTTACGCGCCCTGAACTTGTTTTCGCTGGAAACTCGAAGGCTGCGCGGCCAACTGATCGAGGTTTTCAAGTTCTTCTGCGGGTTCAACGATGTCGATTTTAGAAGCATATTTAGTTTAAATGATAACCCAACTCGCAACAATGGTTGGAAGTTGGATTTGAAACGGTTTAGGACTAGTGTGTGCGGGAATTACTTTACGTATAAGATCTGTGACACGTGGAACAGGTTACCTTCAGAAGTTGTGAACAGTTCCTCTGTGGATCATTTCAAGAAAAGGTTAGACCAAATCTTGCACACTATTTGAGGGTGTAGGAAAATTTTCCCTGGCACCCGTTGCCATTGGTACCTCCTCGGTATGGGCCGCAAGGCCTTTTGAGGTACTTCTTTTCCTTGTAAATCTCTCTCTCTCTCTCTCTCTCTCTCTCTCTCTCTCTCTCTCTCTCTCTCTCTCTCCATTTCATTATCCACTGGTTAAATAAATTGATTTGAATAGTAAGTCAGGCGTTAAACAATTATTTTTGAAGCCTAATCAAGCGAATTATGATTGTCAGGAACTGGATCTGAATTCATTCAAGACGAATGGGAGTGACATATCTCCTAAATCTTAATCTGGCGCAGTCAAGATATTCAATCTGCGATTTTCTTATTACAAATTCTAATGTTAATAATGTTTTCAATTTACTTATTTTTTGAATAGCTTCAATATCCTTTCGGTAGAATTTATATTTTTTACTTTAAAACAGTATTTTACGCCCACACCCACATATATATGTGGTTCTTTGTCTATTTAAAAGATCACGTGTTATTCTGATTTTATTGCATATATATATATATATATATATATATATATATATATATATATATATATATATAGTGGCGGAAAATTCGAGCACCATAGGAATTTTCAGTTGACTACAATATATTATTTACTGTAATATATATAAAATATTATTATTAATTGATTGATCTGTAGTACCTGATATTCCATATATTAAAACCAAGCTCACCCTCTCGTCTATTGTTAATTTCGCAGCCATCCCCTACCTAAAAGAAAAAAATAATAATATATTATAATCAACACTGAAAATTCCTATATATATATATATATATATATATATATATATATATATAGTGACGAAAATATTTAGGTTTAAACTTTTGGAATTTTTATTGGGCGTTAGTGAAATATGAAGTCTGTGCGCGGAGATGGCTCATTGACCTGAGCCATAAACGAAAGGGTAGCAGTAACCTTTTTTTTTTCGAAAATGAACCATTTGAGGAATAAACTTTAAATCACATGAAAGAAACTAAAAATATATCACTTAGGTGGTAATAATAATTATTACTTATATAGATAAATACTATTATTAATACTGCTATTACTGCTTTCGCCACTCATAGAAAAATAATTGCGCGTTAAAACAGTCTGAAATACAGAGATCAGTTCACTGAAAAAAACGCATCTTCATTTAACATATCTACATTTCAGGAACAACCTTTACCCTTATCAAGGGTAATAACCTTAAAGAAAATCAGTAAAGGATCTCAGGGAAAAAAAAATTTAAATTATTCTTAAGGGAGGCGTATGCTTGATGCGTGGGTAGAGCCAAGACTGAATTTTGAAAAACGAAATATATACTAAAAATATGAGAAATACAAAATTCTTGAAAAACGTATGACAAGATTTTGGGCTAATTGGGATTAGAATCACCCTATTTTCCGCATTACAAGCTGAACGCGACCAGTCGGGCTGAAAATGGAATCTAACACACTCGTATAGAAATATTAAAAGTAACATTTTTTTTTAAACATTAAAATCTCTTGAAATATTTTAACTTATTTGCCTGTAGAGACGTAACCTAACTATAACATCGCGTAATACGGGTAATATTGCGTCACGCACGAAACCCCAAAACCTTTTTTCGATAACTTTTATTTAACATTTATCGTTTTCGCCTCTCGACCTACTAGCATATATTTCCGTTACTTTAGGCGATTTTCAAAAACGAACGCAACGCAGTGTATATATGTAGATATACTCATTCTTAATAAGGAGCAGGAAGCCTTTTTGATAAAGGATATTCGGAAGTTACCTCAACTCTTGTAAAGACTCCGACAAAGTTTGAAACGTTCTATCTTGTTGTGAAGGACTTTATCTTCTTATTCGACTTAATTGTTGAAGAAAAATCCCCTTGAGGAACGCCAATAAATTTCTCATTCGCAGAAGAATCGAGAAAGCAAGAGAGACAACACTCATTCACTCAAGGGCAATTTATCTTCTTTCCGGAACAACTACTTTAAGTTTATGAAGTCTGATGACAAAATCTAAAACATGTAAGCAATAAGTAAGGAAGAAACGTTCACTCATTCATTACGAACCCAAAACTTGTCATTGAACACAAAACGGCACGTCGTGCTGCAAGGAGGCATTCACAACTCCGTACGTGCGGTTTACAAAAGAAGCAAAAAAAAGCTGGAGAGAGAAAAAATGATGAAAAATGGAGTAAACGAAAACAGAGTGACACCAAAAGAGAAGAAACACCAACATCAAAATAGTCTTCGCGTAGTTAAAAGTGCGCGAAATTTCCATCAACTTTTTATGATGAACACGAAATGCGACTAAAATCCTTTAAAATAAAGGAACCAAAGAATGAAAAACATTAATAAGCGAAGGAGATGAAAATGTAAAGAAAAGGAAACGAGAGAGAGAGAGAGAGAGAGAGAGAGAGAGAGGAAAATCTAAACAACCAAAAAGAAACTAAGTCAAATAAAGAAACAACAACAACAACAACAACAACAACTGAATACAAAACAAAGAAAAATGAAAGCAAAGAATAGAAAGGAAAATGTAAGAAAATTTCTATTTGCGCATTGCTGCTGAAAGATAAAGCAGAATCCTAACATGTCTTTGCGGGCCTTTGTCAAGTGGAACAAAAACTCAAACTAGATACTACGAAACTATTTTCCAGATTTAAAAATCTCATATATATATATATATATATATATATATATATATATATAATATATATATAGTGGGTGGGCCAAAAAATACTATTACCCTGATTTTGAACAATATAATTTTACCTTTATCAAATGTTATTTGTACAACTAATATATGTGTCCTGTATAGAATTTCATGGTCTATCTCGTGGTGAAGTTGGATTTTTGTTAACTGTAACCATTATTTTGTAATTCGTTGTTATACAGACGGGTAGAAAATTTTCTATTTCTATAAAGTTACCTAATTGAGTCCAAGATCATGCGGAATGTGCCCTTCTCCATTATCAATGCACGCTTGCAACCTTGACTTCTCCCTTATCGACGGCAGTACCGCAGCAAGGATTTTTTTTCTTGGTAATAAGCAGCAGTGAATTTGGCATTTTGATCAACAACATGCAATCTCTGACTTCCCTAACTTTGAAATAAAGCTGGAAACCATGACTTTTTGAGAAAAATGCGGACGTTCCCTGCAAAGTCGATCTAGAGTCTAGACTGATATATTTTTTGTCTTGTCTTCCATAAATTCGGTAATTTTGTGTGTTTATTGTTGAAGCAACCGTAAAGGTCTTCTCGTCGCTGAACCATATTTTTGACACTTCTCTGTCTGGGAATCGATCTAACAGAGCACACTATTTTTCAACCCTTGTTTGCCTATTTGATGTAGAGAACTTATGAACTGCGACTCTTTTAAAACATTTAAGACCCAGATCATCTTTTACTATACGACGAACACTAGAGCGAGAAATACCAGTAGTTTTTGAAATTTCCCTAACGGACTTGTGGGTGTTGGGCCGTTCTTCTTGACTGCATATCATGGATGAAACCGTGTCAATATTTTCCTCAGTACTTGATGTTTATGGCCTTCCACTGCCTTCTTTTCGTTTGGTCGACCCTGTGATATAGATTTTCTTTATGAGATATCGAAGTGCAGGTATCGTCCATCGTTTATTTGAAAACTCTTTCTTCATTCGTTTTGCACCCAAGTGCTTTCCTTACGCAAGTTCAATATCAATGCTTCATCTTCCAAAGAATATTTCATTATGTTATAACTTGTTCACCAACTATAACAGAATGATGGTCTGAAATGAAAAAGGAAATAAATTAATTATTTTGTGTAAAAATTAGGAAAATTATTTATTTATGGAGAAACTGACTGTCATCTGAAAGTATCAGTTGCTGACTTTGACCGCCTTTCAATTGAGCACCATATTCTGATACCTCCCTCCAGTTGTGAGCCTGTACCTCTACTCTTGGGGCGTTGAATCTAGATTCAACGCCAGCGTCTGAAAGAGTAAAAGTATGGGTACAACATACGGCCTCAGCAGTAAGATCAATACACAGGGTGAGCCACAATATTTTTTCAAAAGTTGGATAATAGTTTTTTGGCCCATCATATATATATATATATATATATTATATTATATATATATATATATATATATATATATATATATATATATATATATATATGGGATGTTATATGGGATGAATTTCACATTTAAACGAGTATAATAACAACAACAGTTCGGGAACCTATAAAATACATTTTTTCTTATTAATAATTGTTAATAATTTGTTAATCCCTCTTAACTCCTTTGTTTACACACACACACACACACACACACACACACACACACACACACTTCTTACCCTCTCTTTTCGTTGCCTGATAGGGTAACATTGGGTTTGATTAGTAATTGGATGGGAGACCTTCCTCTGCGTTCAGATAATGTAGCGATTCATGGTTCGGATCCTACGTAAAGCTGTTGGTCCCCTCCGTCATACGAACTTAGATGCTGCGAAGGAGGTTAAACAACCCAGTTAATGAATCCCTGATGAGGCGTACTGTCAAATATATATAAAAGTTGTATATATATTAGTACTCACGCGGATTTTCCTTGATTGTCTCAACTGTGAATGAAGTTAATCGTGATTTAAGAAAATCCGCGGCTCGTCTCCGGCCAGCCCATCCCAACGCGCCTGTCAGTCAGTGTCTCCGCGCTTCATGCGCGCTTGTAGTTTCGCGTATCTACACATTTTATGGTGAGTACAAACTACGTAATTGTTTGGTGTGGTGGCGCGAGAGGTGGGGAGGCTAGTCACTGGTGGCGGGCATCAGAGGCTGCACCACCCATCCATCGGTGGGGTATACTGAATTAAAAGTGAAACCCGGGTTATCCGTGATTATGGACCACTCCTCAGTCACGGATAACTGAGTGAATACCGTATAAATAACGCATTTCAAAAATTATATATAACTTGATTGTGACGTATCATGCAAGCAAAACTAACGTAATCATTATTAATTATATATAGTTATACAGAACACCCTCTCTCTCGGCTTTAAAAGTTAGTAACCCACGTTCGATTCCATTTCATTTTAACTTTTATCTTCGGCTAAATCAAAGCACTCGAGATTCGACCTTCAAGTAACGTAAAAGGAGATATAAAACCCCACAGATTCTAATTGTATTATTATATTCTATTATTACATATAATAATTATATGCAGGTATACAGCATAGCGGTAAATACTGTACGTTCCACTTTCAATTCAAGGCACGTTAATGGAACAGATTGGGTTTTTTCTTATTCCACATATGCCTATATGGAACAATACAGCTGAACCCTCAAACAGTGATGCCACGTTTGCACTGGAACAGAAAATCAAGATCGTCGAGTGGCTTCATGCGACAAATTCTGTGACGGAAATGCAGAGGAACTTCTGATTTTGCACAGAATATGGATGCAGAGATCCACTCGATAGAAAGACAATATTACGAATTGTTAGAAAATTTCAAACAAAACGAAATGTAAACAATCAACATAAGGGTAATAGTAGTTGATGACTATCCACAAGAATTGTGCAACACGTAAATATGGGTCATGAAATTATTGTGCGCAATCCGCAGAAGCCAAATCGACGTTTGTCAGCAGAAGTAATTATTTCATAAATATCTGTGCATAGTATACTTGCATCGAATTAAGCCTTTTTTCCTACAAAATTCATTCACAAACTTCACTGACTAATATTCAAAAACAAAAACGAATCGAATTCGAAACATGGATGTTAGCAAAGCTAGAAGAAGATCCTGAGTTATTTAAACACATCCACTTCACTGACGAGTGTTATGTATGATACATCCAGTGATGGGCAGTATCTAGATACATGTATCGCCGATACGTATCGATCGATACTTTTGTATCGGTATCGGTATCGCTTTAGCTACTTGACAAAAGTATCGATTTATCGGTATCGCTAAGGTCAATTTCTTAAATGTATCGAAAAAATCGATACTTCGATACATCGATACATCAATAAGAATTTTTAAATATTTAAATAGATGTTATAATATGACACTACTGAGTTATATTTATGAATATACATAAATAATAATATTATTAAATATTTATTTAATGACAGTACTACTCTAATGGTCACGTCACACAGTACGGCGCAATGTTAAACACGTTTGTACTTGTGTTATTGAGATTAATTAATTAATTAATGCTGCATCTGACGGAAGTGCAGATGATGTCTTCTGTTATGAGTCTGCTTCCACTAATGTCTCTGCAACCCAAGATTCCACTGAGATGGAAGTTTTACAGTATTCGTATCTGGGTGACGGAAGTCATTCTCTCCAATCTCTGAGGCAATACCCAGGAATTCTACGGGTCTTCCTGAAGTAAAACACCACTACCATCCTCTGCTCCTGTAGAAGGTTGTTTAGTTTGGCCTGGTCACATTCACGCTCCAAAAAGGAATAGACTGTCTGACCAGATGTTTAGCCAGCTGGTATTTTTGAAGGGTAATAGTAATTACTTTTAATTGTTAGTGTAATATTTTCAGTCATTCATGTATCCTACAAAATTAAAACATACTTCATTAAATAAAGCAGTTGTTTTATTTACAGCTATAAAACCCATAAAATGTCGCTGATTTTACTTACAGTGCGTACAAATTACTAGTATAAACAATAATATCTAATACCTACATATTAAATGAATAATTATAAAATGTACGGCGATACATGTATCGGAGATGCATGTATCGGTATCGGTATCGCTTAAGACATCTAGAAAGTATCGGCGTATCGGTATCACCTTAGACGTTCTTCATGTATCGATGTATCGGTATCGCTTTAGCGATTTTCATGTATCGATGCCCATCACTGGATACATCTGCCGAGACTCTAGGCTCTAGGGAGACTAATAAGCAAAACTTTGGTTACTGGGGAAGTCATGCTGGCGCTCCAATAGAACTTCCACGTAGTGTTGCGAAACACTGTGTTGGGTGTTATGGTGTAATAGATCCCCGCGTCTTTGAGAATGAAACTGGAAAAATAGTAACGTAACGCAAAACTCGTATCGACAGATGCTAAAAGCTTTCTACTTAGCACAACTAATTAGTTTGTTTCGTAAAAGAAATAACTGCATTACTCCAGATACACTTCTTTCAGCAGGATGGAGCACCTCCACACACTGCTCGTGAACCTCTCAACTTTTGAGGAAGCATTTTTCCGGGTGACTAATCTCCCTTTATGAGACAGTGGAATGGCCCCCATACTCGCCTGACCTCACACCACCTGACTTTTTTTGTGAAGAAAAAGATAGGATCTATTCTACCAAGCATAAGACAGTTGAAGACCTAAGTCTATGAAGTGATCAACAACATCTCAGCTGAGTCATTCAGAAAACTGTCAAACATTGTGTAAGATTGAATAAGGTTGAATGATGCGTTAGAAAAAAATGGCCAAGACCGAACATGTTTAACTAAGGTTAATAAACTCGTACGTTTACGTACGCATTGCGTTTTGTCTTTCTGTTTACATTCCCTTTTTAGCTTAGAATACTCATTTATAAATAGGGGCTTTTTATGGGACACCTGGTGTGTATATATATATATATTCGCGCATGGCACATATTATTTACTTTAAGCACTGTGTTGATTTTCGTCCAACATCGATCATCTGAGAAAGATTTTTGCGACAGTCAAATTCTGAGCCCAAAATTTGCATAAAAATATTGCTGAATTTTTATCGCGCGCCAACCCATCAAACTCTTAATAAGAAAACTTTAAAACTTTCCAAAGGGTCTACAAGAGAAAGCAGTCAAGGAAAAAAATCAACCAATACTCTCTATCTCTATAATATATATATATATATATATATATATATATATATAGTGTGTGTGTGTGTGTGTGTGTGTGTGTGTGTGTGGGTGTGTGTGTGTGTGTGTTGACAAGATAACATACTGGTTTGGAGACAAAATACTATATTCCGAAATAATATCCGATATTGTAACGTTTTTAATAAGTAAATAATCTACAATTTATTCAAGTTATTAAACTGAGTTCTAAAAGAGGGTGGTCGTCAAAAGGAGAGGATAAAAGCGAAAGGAACAACTTTCTATCGCATCATATCCTTCTTTGATGATAATAAAATTGAGCGCAGAAAACTTGCCATGTAATTAGTGACTCAAAAAATTATACAATATTGTCAAAAAAGTAGCCAGTTAATATTAGCTAACTTTGGTACTCCAAATAAGTTTTATTTTCAAAAAATTCAAAAACTTTATTCAACGAGAATGCGAGTGAGAAAGTTTTACAATTTTTAGATATTTGATGTGACATTAATATATTCACAGTACTCTCATCTAAATATGCGACTTGGAAGCATGGAAGCTTTTTAGGCAAAATTAATGGCATTTAGTTATTAGCTTATTTATTATTTATTACATTTTCACTTACTGTAAAAAACTGAGGATATACAGCTATAAAGTAAATTAAAAAGGTGGTACTCCATACCATAATAAATTAATTAATAGTGATATATAGAAGATAAATGACTAAATAACTCGCCTGTATTTCAAATTGAAAAACAAGAGGGTAGATTCAATAAATCTACGGGCTTAACATCCATTTAAATATCCTATAAATATTTTTTTGGCTCAGATTTTGAATCTTCCTTGAAATAAATCTACGGACATTACTACCCGTATTTAAATCTTCTTTCTCTTCGCCCGTTCCCGCCTCTATGCGGGGTCGGCGTTTCTGACCAGCCTCTCCACACAGCCCGGTCTTGGGCTTCTTCCCCCGACAAACCCTTCTCCCTCAATCGTCCCTCAACCTTCTCCATCCACCTTCGCTTCGGTCTGCCTCTCTTTCTCCTGCCATGCACCTCCATATTCATCGTTCTCTTACCCACATAATCTTCGTCCCCTCTCATCACATGTCCATACCACTTCAGTCTACTTTCTTGTATCTTCCTCGAGATTTCTCCAACCTTTGTTGTGCCCCTTATCCTTTCATTCCTTACTCTATCCAACCTTGTCACTCCGCACATCCATCTCAGCATTCTCATCTCCGTTACATCCAGTCTTTTCTCATGATCTTTCTTTATAGCCCAAGACTCAGCCCCGTACATCATAGCCGGTCTTACCACAGTCTTATACACCTTTCCCTTAACCTTGCGCCTATTCTTCGGTCACACAACACCCCTGAAACTTTCTTCCAATTTTTCCAACCAGATTGCACTCTGTGTTATTTCTGTGTCCAGCTCACCGTCCTCAGCCACTGTCGATCCCAAGTACGTAAACTTACTTACTCTCTTTAACCTCGCTCCCTCTAAACTAATTTCTGAGTCTTGATTTTCGTAGAACCTCAGGTACTCCGTTTTCTTTCTGCTGATTTTCAACCCTCTGTCTTCGAAAGCCCTCCTCCATTCCTCCAATTTTCTTTCTACTACTTCTCTCCTGTTGCTGCACAGAACAATATCGTCTGCAAAGAGCATACACCAGGGGATTGATCTTTTATCCCCTGGGCCAACACATCCATAATCAAAACAAAAAGGTACGGGCTCAAAGAAGATCCCTGATGTAGACCAACCCTCACGGGGAACCATTCCGTTACACCTACACTACTCCTAACCTGGGTCCTTGCTCCTTCATACATACTTTGCACCAACCTAACGTACTTCTCCGGCACACCTTTCTCTCTCATACACCTCATACACTACCCGTATTTAAATATCATCTAAATATTCCTTACTCAGATTTTCAATCCGTGTTGAAATAAAAGTACGGACATTAGAGCACGTATTTAAATACCTTATAAATATTTCAGGCTCGCATTTTCAATCTGCGTTGAAATAAATCTACGGACATTATCCAAAAACAGTTTTCGCTCAAACTTTTGATCCGCGTTGAAAAGACTCTACGAACGTCATACTCAAATTTAAACATCGTAAAATATTTTTCCCTCCAAATTTCGTAATTTTACGAAAAGTAAATACTTTATTTAGTAATAAATAATAAAAAAATATATAAATAAAATATAAATTACGCCTGTAACACAAAAGCTGCGATTTGATCTTTTTTCTTCGTGTACGGCTTCAAATTTCAATCTAAATATTAAATTAGATTTTGTACAAGGTAAAAGGAAAGTCTTTCTTAGAAGTAATCCAAACTTTAAAACTGGTCCTCGACAAATATTTGTATTAATATTTGAAAATAATAACAAAGTTTATATACAGGGTGGCGCAAAAGTCGCGCATCATAGGAATTTTCAGTGTTGATTATATTATTTTTTTCTTTTAGGTAGGGGATAACGGATCTTTTCCGTTATATGGGCACCAGTGAAATGAGAGAAATTAATATTTTTTAAACTTATTTTAACTTTTCATGAATAGTATATTTTGAATAGGAGAAATTTAATTTATTTAATTTGACAGCTTTAATGAACAAAAATAAAAATAAAAATATTTGTCGTTTCTTCAAATATTTGACGATAATTGTCGTTGAAAATTGGACGTAGGCCATCTTATTCTTAGTTCGCGCAAAGACCTAGAGGTCTATATACATTCGTGACACTTTTAAAGCATAAAAAGAACAGAATGGAAGACTGGAATATTACAAAAATAATTACACAGATAACCTAACCTAACTTAACATAAACCTAACTTAACTTAACCTAGCCAAACCTATCCTAACCTAACTGTTTTAATTCGTGAATAAAAATAATTTTCTTCCCCTTAAAACAATGAAATTTACTGAAATATACTTTGTTTAATCATAATGCAAACGCAAATTTAGTTTAGTTGGTGCCCATAGAATGAAAAAGCCCGGGATGAATACAAAATTAACAATAGAGAAGAGGATGAGCTTCGTTTTAATGTGGAATACTAGGTAGGTATCACAAATCGACGAATCGGTACAGAATTTAAATTCTGTACCGATTCTCGTCTATTGTTAATTTCGCAGCCAGCTATCCCCTACGTAAAAGAAAAAAATAATTTATTATAGTCAACACTGAAAATTCCTATGATGCGCGACTTTTGCGCCACCCTATATATATATATATATATATATATATAATATATATATATATATATATTATATATATATATATATATATATATATATATATATATATATATATTCGAAAGAAGATAACGAGTCTATTAAATTTTAAATTATATATGCGTTAGTGGTGAATGTTTATCTATATTTTTTATACCTCATAATGCAGTGTACACACCCATAAACTTAACGTAATCAGGCCCCTAAACTCGCATTGACGCAAAAACGTCATTTAGCATTCAAGTTTTTAATATCTGTGACCCGTACCTTTTGACAGCGCGGAAAGGTATCTCCCTGCTTGGGTGGAAGGGGGTCAGATAACTACTCTCTCTCTCTCTCACACACACACACACACACCACATGACATATATATATATATACACGACGAATCGGGAGGGGGGGGGAGGAACAGGAAGGTGGAGGTCAATCGAGGGAGTAATGGAAACTGTATTAATTTCCCTCTTCCCGGAGTTTCCGAGGGAAAAAGATCGAAAAGAGGAAGGTATTAATAAACACATCGATGGACGCAATTATAGCTGCATGGAGACACGTCAAAACTAATCCTTTTTACCTATATATATATATAATATATATATATATATAATATATATATATATATATATATATATATTATATATATATATATATATATATATATATATATATATATTATATATATATATGAGGCGTCCCAGAAATTCTCTATTTTAAATAAATGTTCTAAGCTAGAAAAATAAATCTAGGCACAAAGAAGGCAAACGCAATGGTACGTAAAACATAATAAGAGTTTATTACCCTTAATTAAAGAGCATGTGAAGTGTAATTGCCATTTTTTCTAACACAATATTCAACCTTACACAAATGTTTGATGTACCTAATTTTGCGAAATAGCTCAGCTGGATGTTGTTGATTACCTCATAGACTTTGGTTTTTTGTCTTCAAGGTCTTAGGCTTGGTAGAATAGTTCGTCTTTTATATAACCCACACAAAAGAAAGTCAGTGGGTGTGAGGTCAGGTGAGTATGGAGGCCATTCTACTGGCTCATGAAGTGAGATTAGTCGTCCATAAAAATGTCTCCTCAAAATGTGAGAGTTTCACAAGCAGTGTATACAGGTGCTCCATCCTGCTCAAGACTAAAGACAGTCTTCCTTACCTTCCGTACCATTCCATATATATATATATATATATATATATATATATATAATATATATTATATATATATAATATATATATATATATATATATATATATATAAGACCTTCCGAAGCAAAAGTAGCACAAGCGTCATTTTTTTTTAATCGTCAGAAAAAGCGTTGAAAGTTATGCGACCTTCGGACAGATATATATCATATTATTTTTCGCGGACTTTCGACCATACGAACATTGGCGTTTCTGCAATTCATCCATTACCATATGATAGTATACGGTCTGAAGAACCTCTCAGTGGGTATACTCATTTTTGCCCCGATGGCGCTTGTGCTACTTTGCTTCGGTAGGTCTTATATATATATATATATATATATATATATATATATATATATATGATGAATAAACCACGAAGGAAAGGAAACACAAAATAGTGCTCAAGCGCTTTTGTCTAATGACATTCTCAGGAACACTGAAGTACATAAAAGGGTTACAGCCTATATATAGGTTACAGAAAGAAAAAAAAAAGAAAAATAAATAATATACATATATATATAATATATATATATATATATATATATTATATATATATACAATAAACGGAGAAGTAAAAATTAAAATTAAAGGATTATCAGAGGCATACAGATTTGTAAGGAAAAAATATCGATTTTTATCACAAGATCAAATGAATTATAAAAATACAAATTTATACTGGAAATCTGCCCTGGTTTTAACACTCTGCCTTTTTATGGTTAAGTTTCGATGTATGTAAAAATAAAATGAAAATTAAAAGTTAATAAAGTAGCATACAAGTTTACCAAAGATTTAGCGTTCTACCCTTCTTATCTAAATCTGTTTTGAAGGAATTCAAAACAACAGGATCGAGTTGAAAAAGACCTTTGCTTATGTTGAAGTTATTGAAAGTTGGATAATGGCAGACTCAGAATATTTCTATTAACAATGTTGCTAGAGTGGAATAAAACTGAAGCATTATTCCAATCATACAGTGGGATAACTCTGAAAAATGGACAAAAGGGCACTGGACAACTGTCCTGTTCTAACGGAATATTGATGCTGTTTTATACGTGTGTGCAAATCCTTTCCCCCGTCTGACCTATGTAAGGAATCACATTGTTTACAACCAATTTTATAGATAATGCCTGAATTATTGGTAGGGCTATTTTTTACTGATATTTTTCACAATATTGTTATATGAAAATACTACGTTAATATCCAAAAGTTTAACTACATTAGCAATGCCTAAAAAGCCCGGGAAAAATGGAAGTACTAAAATATTTTTGACAAAGTACGAGTGTTATTATTGACACGATAGAAAGTTCGTTTTGCCTTGTTGAGACAAGATTCCATAAACGCAGATGGATAACACAGATCACTTCCAATACCGTTGATTTTTTCCAATTCGGCATCGATGTGTGCCTCTCTGATAATCCTTTAATTTTTAATTTTTACTTCTCCGTTTATTGTATATAAACTTATATATATATATATATATATATATATGTATATTATTATTTATTTTTTTTTTCTTTCTGTAACCTATATATAGGCTGTAACCCTTTTATGTACTTCAGTGTTCCTGAGGATGTCATTAGACGAAAGCGCTTGAGCACCATTTTGTGTTTCCTTCCTTCGTGGTTTTATTCATCATAAATATTTTTTACGTGTTACTTTCGTGAAATAATTTTCATATATATATATATATATATATATATATATATGAAAATTCGAAAGTTTGTTGGCAGACCAATATTTCTTATGACAAATAGTAATAATACGAACAGAAACAAAAAATTTAAAAAAATAATACAAGTACTAACAACAAAAATAGATTTAATAAAAAATAGCAATGTCGAAGTTAAGTGGAGCCACAGACAAATGTTTTCGTAACATGAAGCCTAAAGCTTCGAAGACCGGTGGTATGACTAGTAAATAGGTTGGATAATTAGGTTTGTTGAATATTTAATCCTTCGCTTTATACTGTATTGAGCACGTCTCGCTACCTCCGGGAGGCTAGAGACATTGTGGTTGGCAAACATTTGCGAAGCTGAGCATGTTGGGGGTAATTTATGTACGAGTCTGAAAGATTTGTTATAATGTAAAGGTGGGATTCTGCCAGAACTTTTGTACTTCACGGGCAGTTACTGTCCATATATATTAGTGCAGAAGGTACGAAAAGAAGGGGGTCTTTAGCTTCACTCGTACAGAACCAGAAATTCCTTATAATCATATTTTGCTTTAGCACAAAGGCTTCGATATTGTTTTCTTATATTTGATTCATCACTCAAAGAGCTGATAATAATAATTTGACCCAAATACTTAAATTCTTGTACTTCCTCTATTGCTTCACCTCTCATTTTAAACCAATATCAGCTGGCTAATTAGAGCCTTCAGGTTGGAATTACATAACCTTAGTTTTAAAACATTAAAAGAAATATCATGGTTCTGGCAATATAATTCCCAGCTGTTTAGAAGACATCCAGACCTTTAACAGAGGACTTATTAACACCATATCGGCATAAACTAATTATCCTCATATCTATGCAATATCCAACTTTTGCCTCATTAAGTAAAGAAATTAAACCATTAATAACACATTAAACAACAAAGGAGAAAGCAAGAAGCCTTGCCTAACTCCGCAGGAGGAACCAAACAATAGGACAATCCGTTGACCATCTAACTGTGGAAGACTGCTGGGTATACCAAAATTTCAGTACATTTAATATGTACAAAGGAATTTTCCTGTCCTGTAGGTTTTAAATAAAATATATTAATACAGGGTGTTTCATAACATGTGGGACGCACTTTCAGGATCGATTCAGGACCTGAAAACAATGTAAAAAGTTTATATAAATATATGCCCGAAATCGCTTTGTTTCTGAGTTACAGCCCGTTTTGTGTTCTAGCAATTCTTTCCGCAAACTGTTTACAAACAGTGTCTGTGAGTGTGTACGAGACTTATTTCGTTTATCGCCTTGCCGATTGTAATGTTTTGTACACTCTATGACATGTTTCAATATCGTTGAGTGTAGAGCCATCAGTCAGTAAGAGGTGCATCGCGGTGTTTCACTGTTCGTATTCGCAACTTCTTACCGTGATAAGTGCAGTCCAGTGAAAAAAGAAACCTTTAAAGTTTTTGTGCTATTCAGTGATAGTGTGAACTTGAAGTGAGAATGGAGGCTTATTCAAACAGAGAAATGGCAGACATACATCTCATGTATGGACTTGCCGAGTGTAATGCGGCCGCAGCAAGTATGCGGAAAAGTTTCCGAATCGCCGTCTGCCAGAGAAGAAGACCTTTCAGAGAATAGACGAGCATCTTGGTGATACAGGATCATTTAATAAGCGAGTTTCAGATGGTGGTAGACCAATCAGCGCCATAACTGTGAGTTGGAGGAACAGCAGTAAAGGTAAAGCGGATACTTGCTGGAACACAAACGGGCTGTAACTCGGAAACAAAGCGATTTCGGGCATATGTTTATATAACACTTTTTCATTGTTTTCAGGTCCTGAATCCATCCTGAAAGTGCGTCCCACATGTTATAAAACACCCTGTATAATTTTCTTCCTCACCAGAAGGGATGAAAACTATTCAACAGATGTTTACACATAAAATTTTAAGATTCCATAACGCCTTCGCTCTATATATATATATATATATATATATATATATAATATATATAATATAATATATATATATATATATATATATATATATATATATATATATATATGAAAACGGCATTTCAAAAGGTGTCTTTTAATCACTTCAAAACGTCAATCTAAAAGGAACAATAATAATTTTAACAGAAACAGAAAAAAAAACAAGAAAAAGAAAAGAGAGAGAGAGAGAGAGAGAGAGAGAGAGAGAGAGAGAGAGAGAGAACCTAACTCTTGGAATTAAAGAGAGATTTTTTCCCTTCAATTAAGATAGAAAAAGGTTCCTAATTGTGACTCGTGGAAGAAATTAATGTCTGTTACTGGAATTGACATCTCAGAAAACGAAGATTTAGCCCAGTTTCTCTTTCTGTTCAGCGATTCTTTGTTTTCGAGACGCTTTATTGGCACTCGGCAGTCGCCTTCTGAGGGCGAGCACACATGCAGGCACCGCGTTCATCCATCCATTCACTTTCCCCACCCACCCCCATTTCTCAACATTTTGGGGTTGCAACCTTTATAATTGAATTCTTATATATATATATATATATATATATATATATGTCTATCGTTGCGTGTGTGTGAGAGACCTCTCTCTCTCTCTCTCTCTCTCCTAAATTCCCCTCAAACCAACCAACCAACCATTTTATTTTTCATATTAAAAGAAAGGAAGGGGTAAAATGAAACAAAGGGGTAAAAATGAGCATCTGAAAAGTGACTCTTACGTATAGAGTTCCCCTTCCATTTTGTTTTTCCTTTTTTTTAGGGGTTGGATGGAATGAGGGGTGTCCAGGAAGACCATCAGATAATTTTGATTCTTTGAATCGCGATGGCTGCCATTAAGCCATTATTATTATCTTCATAAATTAGTAAATAAAACAAATTTAATTACAATATCAATTCGGTTCCTTCATTTTTCGGAGAATTTCTTTCCACAACTCAATTTATATACACAAAGCTTTTCAATAGAATGATTCTCGAAAAATAAATAAATGAAAAAGTTTTTTTTTTTTTTAAATAAAGCTTTTCAAACCTTATTGAAAATCTGTTGGAAAAGAAATTTATTGGTTTCAGTTAATTACATTAACAAATTTACAGTAGGCCTATATATTTAAATTATAAAATAAGTCTTGTTTTATAATTAACTGAGATAACAGACTCTCCTTTTTACTTGAGGGGGGGGGGAAGTTGGGGGTAAGGAGGGAAGGTAATTTTCAGACAAACTAATCGCAAAACCTGGATTAATTAGATTAGATTTTTGCTTGTTTGTGTTTGTTTGTTTTTGTTTACACGCGCGTTACATCATTTTTTTTTTTTTTAGTAAATTTTTTGTTTCAGTAAAAGAGGATGTAAAGAATGAATGTCTGACAATATTCTCTGCATTTTGCTGTTCATTCGAGAATTAATTTTTCAGTGAAGCGCTTTGAAACCTATTTTATTTTGTATTCCTTTCAAAAAAAAAAAAAAAAAAAAAAAAAAATTATATATATATATATATATATATATACAGGGTGTAACAAATACAGGGTGTAACAAAAGTCCGTTCTCATAGGGAAATAAAACATAAGAGAATTAATCGTGGAATAGTGAATGGCCACAATTATCGTTACTGGAGCGACGAAAATCCGCATTGGGTTGAAGATGCACATTCGCAGGTTGATCCCAGGATTACGGTGTGGGCAGGAATTCATAGAGGAACCATCATAGGACCATACTTTTTTGATGAAACCACGAACGGGGATTCTTACTTGAACAACATTCTGGAGGGAATTTTGCAAAAGTACAGTCACGAAATGTCTTTGGATGCTAGACGAAAGTTCTGGTCTCAGCAAAATGGTGCACCTCCGCATTTCGATCTTTTAATGAAATAATGGTTAGACGAGAATCTTCGTGGCAGATGTATAGGACGCCAAGGTTGTGTGGAATGGCCGCCCCGAAGCCCTGATTTGACCCCACTTGACTTCTTGTGGGGCCACTTAAAGTTCGTTGTTTATGAGTCAAAACCTCCAACGATCCAGCAGTTAAAAGAAAAAATTACAGATCAGTGTAACAGAATTAGTGCGGAAACACTTCAAAACGTAACTGACAGCTTACAAAGACGAGTAGAAACGTGTGAACGGCTACATGGAATGCAATTTGAGCATGTACTGGATTAATTGGTAAGTTGATTGTGTTGTTTGTAATGTATAGTTAAAACTATTTTCTCGTTTAATTCTGTTATATCTTATTTCCCTATGAAAACGGACTTTTGTTACACCCTGTATATATATATATTATATATATATATATATATATATATATATATCAGGCCAAAACACTGTCGAAATATTAACCAATATGACGACAACCTTAAAAAAAATACTCTCACCAAAGAAAAGCAAATTTGAGAATTTTAACCTGAACTCCAAGAGTATATATACACAGTATACTGAGAAGAATCAGATCAAATATGGTCCTAATAGACTGGAAAACAGTCTTCAAGGATAAAAACAATCGAAGGGATGCTTATAACAGAAGAAAAGACGTTGGAAATTTTAGGAAAATATATCCCAATAAAACAGCCAAAAGGAAAGAGGAATTATTTCGTGAGACAAAAGCAAACAATATTTCGCAAAGAGAGAGAGTAGCTGCAAAATTTAATAAAATGCACAGAAAACAATGCCAGAAAGGCATAAACTACCTTAAAAGTAATACTCAGCTGGAGAGTATTGATGGTAAAATAGAAGCTCTAATTAAGAGGAAGATGTGGTAGAAGTGATCAAGAAAAACTCAAATTATTTCTATAACTTTGCGGAAAGGAAAACAAAATCTCGCGCTACTGTCAGGCCCTTAAGGAAAGAAAATAATGACCTAACCGACAACTTACAAGAAATATCTGAAAAATTGGGAGCTCAGTATGAATCAGTTTTCACTACCCCCAAAAAGTGACAAAGTGGTACTTCATACAAAATACCTTTTTTGGACACAGAGAAATACTGTGCATCTCTGAAGAATTGTTCCTATCTTTAAAGGAAGGAGTAGTTCTGAAGCAAAATAATTTAGACATGTGTTACTCACATCTCACCTCACCAAAATATTTAAAAGAATAGTTAGAGAAAATCTATTCTCTGACGTTTTGGAGACACATGAAAGATTCAGTGGGAACCAACATGGATTCCGATCACGAAGATCGTACCTATCACAAATAATAGAACATTATAACACTTGTAAACAGTTAAAACTACGATGTAATATACACAGATTTTACTAAAGCATTCGATAAGTGTAATTATAGGATAATAAAATTAAATAAAACGTGGGAATAATGGGCAAAGTTGGAAAATGGATCTATAACTTCCTCAGAGAACGTCAGCAAGTTATTAAATCCAAGGAATATCATCAACAACAGAATCGGAAGTACGTAACTCAGTACCACAAGGAACAATACTAGCCCCACTCCTATTCATTATCATGCTAACAGACATAGACAGCAAAATAACCAATAACCATCCTTTTTCGATGATGCAAAACTCAGAGGAAATTTAGAAACGCAGATGTGGAAGCTTTACAAATGGGCACAAACGGAATATACACATGGTCAAAAAACAACATGAAAATTAAAGTCGAAAATTATTAGCTCTTCAGATATGGAAGAAATGAGAAACTAAAACAGGTTGAATATTATACTCCAAACTGACAGTAAATTCAAAGAAACAAAAGCCAAAGAATTAAAAGTTATAATGACCGACGATGCGAAATTTGAGACTCGAAATAAGATAGCGATAACCAAAGCAAAATCCATTACGGGGAAAGATTCTGAGAGCCTTCAAAAGAAGAAACAAGACAGTAATGATTCCCTTGTTGAAAACACTGATCACCCCAAAGCTGGGGTAATGCTCAGTCTTGACTTCCCCCATATAAAAAGAAAGAAATTAATAAGGTAAAAAAAATTCAAAAATATTTCACAGCCAAGATAGATGTCTGCAAAGAACTCAATTACTGGGAAAAGGTGTGTATTAAATCTACGAGTATATTCGCTGGACAGAAGAAGAAGAGAGGTACGCCATAATAAACGCATGGAAAATAATAGAGCAAATAGTACCTAATCGCAAAGTGAATCCCATAACCGTCTATACAACTAAAAAATAAGAAAGGTAGAATGTGTAGTATCCCCAAATTAAAAACCAGACAAGGAACATCTTCAACTCTGAAGGAAAATAGCTTTGTTGTCAGAAGACCAAGACTGTTTAACCAGTTACCAAAGGTCATTAGGAATACAACTTGTGTTCATGTGGACGTCTTCCAAAAAATAATAGACATCTGGCTCAAGACAATCCCAGATGAGCAGTTACGTGAGATGGAGAAATCGCGAAAGCAGTTCCCTCCAACATCGAGCCAAGTCTGGAGGTGAGGCAGCCAGCCTGACTTCCATGCGAGACCGTGGAACTTCTGACAGGTTATATATATATATATAGGGCTGACAAAAGTAAATAGACACCTTTGGTTTAGCCATAATTTTCATTTGATACTAAAAGTCAATAAATAATAGTACATTTATTGAATCAATATATTTAAAATCGTGTCGCTTTCCCTTTCAAATTATGTAAAGCTGACACACGTTCTGACATTTCATTGATGAACTTTTGCCATTTGTTCTTGAGGCAATAATTGTGGCGTCTATTTATTTTTGTCCACACACACACACTATATATATATATATATATATATATAATTATACTGAATTTGTTTAATGTATACTGTTGTTATAAACATTTGAAAAATGACAGCTATATGGTTAAAGAAATAATATCCATCAAATGAAAATAAATATAATACTCTCTAATAAATATTTTAAGTTATTTAAAAAACTTTAATAATAAAATATAAATCAAAATTAAAATCAAATTGAAAATTTAGACAAAAATATATATATATATCTAAAAGCTTATGGTGTGTTTTTTTTTTAAATTTTAACCTTTAAAGTTTTCTTTTGAAGCAGTCGTAATCGTGATACGATATAGAAGCCTTTAAATAGATCCTTTAAATATAAGGATAAATCTCATCCCAATAACCCTCATTGATGGAAAAAGAGAGAAAGATCTAAAACAAAAAAAAATAAAATCAATTTTTCACTCCCAACAAGATTTAAGTCTCGTATCCTCTTTGAGTAACTTTTTATCCGCCCCCCCCCCCCAACGATTCACCTCAAAGTGTAACGAATTCACAGTTACTCTTCTTATTTTGTTCTAAATGATTTCTTAGCTTCCACAAATATATATATATATATATGTTAAACACCCACAAGGAAAATACAAAATACGATTCCAAGGCTTTTCGTGTATTTAAACACTTCGTCAGGGAATGAAGGAGGGAAGCTGAAGACGGAATATGCGTGTCTGTACAACAGGGATAAAGGAGCCAAGAGGAAGTAGCAAAGGATAAACAAATAATGATTAAGGGAAAAACTATTTTAACAAAATATGGTCCATTTCTCCTAAAGTTATTAATAGTGGTATTCCTCAGGGCTCTGTCCTATCACCTACTCTTTTCCTTCTATTTATCAATGATCTATTAAATCGCACTTCTTGTCCTATCCATTCCTATGCCGATGATTCCAGTCTTCATTTCTGCGCCCGCTCACAAAGCGTCCCTCTCAACAGTCACGCCATGATTCGCGTGGGACGGCTATGATGCACTTGACCTCTGATCTTTCTACTATCTTTGATTGTGGTTAAGAAAACGTTGTTGCTTTCAATGCATCACAAACTCAGTTCTTTCATCTATCTACTCGTCACAATCTTCCTCACGACTATCCCGTTATCTTCAACAATACACAACTCAATCCTTCCTCTTTGCTTAACATTCTTGGCGTTTCCTTTTCTCGTGATCTTTTCTGGAAAGATTATATATACTCTCTTTCTAAAACAGCTTCTAACATGTTAGATGTGCTGTACCGACTCCGCAGTTTTTTTCACCCCCACTCAGTTGCTGTTTATGTACAAGGGTCTTATCCGCCCTTGTATGGAGTACGTTTCTCATGTGTTGGGTGGCTCAACCCCCATACATGAGAAACGTCCCACCGCTCTCTCTTCGCCGCAATGGTGCCTCACTCTCTCTTTACTGTCGCTGTTATAACGGACACTACTCTTCTGAACTCTCTAACTACCTGCCTCCTCCTTTAAGGAGAGCACACAGTACCAAGACTTTCGACACATTCGCATTCCTTTTCTGTCCAACGCAATGGTTAATCGGTATTTTCAACCTTTCACTACTCGATGTGTATATATATATATATATATATATATATATATATATATATATATATGGAGAGAGAGAGAGAGAGAGGAGGGGCAACAAGCCTGACCTCCGTGAAATGAGGAATAATCGCACCGAACATCTGAAAGATTAAAAGGTACTTACTTACAGTACTTTCTTTATGATACTTTATGAGAGTTTGAACGACGGCTCAGGATCGACCCTCTGTAGCATCCCGCCTCATTTGCGAGATTTGGTGAAGGAGGGAATTGCTTTGCCTCCTGCTCTCGTAGCTAGCTAAGTATGACTGGTCAGGGACTTTGCACAGGGACCTGTCAGTTGTTTCTTGAAATTATTCAGGTTGGTGTGCTGGAGGTTCCTCAGTTCTTTGGGCAAGACTTTAAAAAGTTTTGGGGGATTGTATTCCAAGGGTATTTTCCATCTTCATTTTCATGCCCCCATGTCCCACCGCACCTGGGACAGTATAAAATTTGCCTCTTCTCTGATTCCAGTGTATCCCTATTTCGTTTCTAAGGTTAGGGACAAAACCCTCGAGTATTTTCCATATGTATATTATTGTGTACCGCTCGCGTCTTCTTTCCAGAGAGTAGAGTTTGAAGAATTGTAATCGAGACCAGTCGTCTTCACCTTTCGTTTCCTCTATCTTAGACGTAAAAGTCCTTTGTATGGCTTCTATGTTTGCAATGTCTCGTTTTGTGTATGGGCTTGTGAGTACTGAGCAATACTCAATTATTGGTAGAACTAAGCTCTTCTATAGTTTTAGTGTGATGATTATTTTTCTGCTGTGGAAACTCCTCCAGATAATGCCTATTACTTTTCTAGCTGTTGCGACTTTAATGTCTGTAATCATTATTATGAACAGCAAGGGAGCTAACACTGTACCTTGTGGGTCAGAGCTCATAGCTTCTGAGACTTTCGATTTAACTCCATTTACTACCCACCCTTCTCTTTGTGTTCTTTGTCAAAAAATTAATAGAAAATGAAATATCCATCTTCCTAGCTTTCCAGTAATTCCTGTATTCTTAAGTTTGTGCGTTATAATTCCATGGTCACATTTATCGAAAGCTTTAGCAAAGTCAGTATATATCACACATCTATGTTTTGTCCTCAACACAATGTTTACAATATTTTCTCCTGGTAGCCTAACAGCTGTGATAAACATGATCTTCCAGTCCTGAAACCATGTTGGTTTGGATTGTATAAATTCTTTTCTTGTAGATAGTAAGTAGTTTTGCCTCTAATTATACGTTCAAAGCACTTTATAAGGTGGGAGGTGGAACTACTGGCCGGTAATTCTTAGCCATTGCTCTGTTACCTCCTTTAAATAAGGGGGCAATGTTCGCGTTCTTTAGTGGAAATGGAATTTGTCCCGTGTCGAGTGATTTTCTCCATAGTAAGTATAGAGGTTTGGCAATACTCCCTTTGCATTTCTTCAGAAACGTGGCACTCCGCGTGTGTGTCCCTGATGCCGAATTTTCTCGCATCTGTGACAGAGCCTTAATTATATCTCCTTTCGAGAACTCTGAGTCTATTAATAGGTCTATGCCGGCACTTGTTCTTCGCTGATTTGTAGCACTGTCAAATATTCATCTGGATTTTCTATTTTCTTCTTGGACTTAGGGGTGCTATACATAAAATTAAATTGTTCCTTGAGCAGTTCACTTATTTTTTCTGGGTCATTTGTGTATTGGTCGCTCCATTTATCAATGGATCAATAATCTATTTGCAGTGCATTTTTCCTTTCGCAAACGTGTAGAAGTATTTTGGGTTATTTTTAATGTTTCCTGTTACCTTGTTTTCCTCCTCGTTTGTCTTATGTATGAATATTTGTTTCAGGTCCACTTCTATTTTGCAGTTTTTTCTAGTTTGAGTTTCCTTGCTTCAATTCTGTGTCTGTGGAGATTTTATACGGTTTGTTTCCGTTGTCTGAATAGTGTCCTAATTCTTTTCTCGAATTTGCTACGTTTTCTTTTTTGTCTCTTCGGAACATGTTTCAGCACGTATTCTCGTGAAATTGCAATTCCCAATTTACTTTCTTTGAATTTATATTTAAACCTTCAAATATTCCTTCAGACTCTCTGGGATCCGTTTTTGGACCTCTGATTGCTAACTTTAATTGCATATCGATTAGGTTATGGTCAGAGAAATTTGTGTTCGTTACGTTTTATTTATTATTATTTCATTATTATTTGTCAAAATTAAATCCAAAACGTTCTCTTTGCTAGTAGCTTCACAGATTTCCTACATAAGTGAAAAATGTTCCACAATATCTAATAGCATTACTGCCTGGGTTCCATCATCTTTGTAATGTTACTGTGAAACTTCTCAATATGTATAACTTCGTAGTTTTTCTTCTATGTTATGAATGAAAAATTAAAATATTTGTTGCTGGAGTTTCAAGTAACTTTAACATGTTTTCTGTTTCATTTGTAGCGAAGTGGAATTCACTTTTTTGTGGTGTTTGGTGGTCTGTAGACGTTCATAATGGTTAGTCCAGTTCTTTTACTTCTAAAATAATAATTTCGATTGTGCTGTTTGATTTGCTTATTTCCACCTCACATGTGCGTATTTTTCATATAGATACAACACCTTCCTCCTCGTCTAGCAACTCTATCTGCTCTGTATATGCTATTTCAGCATCCTCGATGCAGTTTTCACAGCCTTTTTTTGCATTTATAAAGTAAGCGTGTTTCCATTAGGCATACGGGCCTTGTATATTTGTTTATTATAATAAATTTATAGTGTTTCTAATCTTCATGCTCGGTTTTCCTAAATAATGGTCGTTTCCTGGTCGATGTTGTCGGTTTCTGTTTGGTGTTATTGGTTGGGCCGCTGCATTTAGGAGTGCTGGGGCTGAGGCCCTTCATACCATTGTGGATGTTGTATTAACGGTGGGTGGTGTTGAATAAGAGGGTAATGTATGTAATGCTGGGGATGCATATATCTGCGAAGTTCTGTCTTTTCTCATTAGAAGGCATAGGCGGATCCAGAGGGGGGGCTAAGGGGTTTAACTGAAGCAACGGGGCTTAATTTGGAGACCCCATACATCCTGGTTAAACGAATTAGGTAAAACGTTTGAATGCTTATGTCCACGTTGCTTCAATTAAGCCCCCTGCCTCCCCCCTCTGGATCCGCCTATGTTAGAAGGGACAGTTGTTTTTATATAATTCTCACTTTCTCTAAATAAATTTACTTCATTTCCACTGTTATTACTTCTATTAAGAATGTGAGCTGTTCTTCCTCGCTCTCTTCTTTGAGTACTTTAAATGTGAATGAAAATAGGGCACTCCATATTTAGGTATTTTTTCCCTCTCTAATTAACTGTCTGCGAATAGAAGGGTGGAAATAGTGGCAGTTTGTTTCGTACCTGCATCTTCCATTCCTCATCATGTAGGAACTTTGGGGGGGGGGGGGGTAACTATACAGTATACATGTAGTTTGGATCCGCATTTGCATGAACCTGTTTTATAATATTTGCATATGTTCCGTCGTTTAGACTCCTTTACGAGTGCTATGGGGTTCAATTTCTTTCTTCTGTTCTATCACCACTTCTTCCTTATTCAGTGGTCTTTTTCTAATCTTTGGTTGTGTTTTCATTTGTATTTATGGTGCCTCTATCTTTCGCAGGGTATTTCTCCGTCTAAGGCTACTTCCGCACCTCCCGTAGTGCGTTTTCCTCGGTGTCCTGAATCCCATTTTCGTTTGTGTCGGCGTTTTCTGTCGGTGAACCTGTTGCAATTGATTCTTCTATTTCAACATTCTCCATTCTCGTTCTCCATTTCCTATTATTTTCCACGCACTTGACGAGCACGAAGCCATAAAAGCCTATCATTTTGTTGTTTATTTTATTCACCATTTTTCTGTCCTTTTTATCCAACTTTATGCGTTCGTAATGTTTAAATGTATAGCACAGAATGCATTTTAAGTCCGTGGTCTGGTCTACTTCATTTCTGCAATCGCAGAGTTGGTACGCATCGCATTCCATTAAACATAATCCAACTCTCTTCAACTTTCTGGATTTACACCAACTCTCAGATTTTTTCGTATGGTTTGACGGTTTTTCCTTCTTTCCTTTCGTCCAATTCCTTTCTGCTTTTCGAATTTCGTCTGCGAAATCTCAAAACCTCGTTTATGGTCCTCTTCCTCTTCTATAGGCCTCTTGGAAAAAGCTCATGAAAGCCGTTTCTCCGAATTATTTTCAATTTATGTTTCATTTCATATATATATATATATATATATTATATATATATTAGTGATGTAGCGGATGTCATTTTTTTCACATCCGCGGATGCGGATGCGGATGAGGATGTTTGATTTCAACATCCGCGGATGCGGATGTCTACATTTTCGTTATTTTTTAGGATATATTCGAGATTTGTTGTGTTTAACGTATATAATAAGTTATTATATAGAGAGAGCTGTAGCTATAATGTAGTATAATTGATTAATTGTACAATAATTGCTGTACTTTTCTCTGAACATATAAAATAATATCAAGCATCTAACTAATATAGAAATCAATTAGTGAATTCATCTGCAAATAAATTCGTTATATTTTGTTGAGTTTCAGCCACAATTAGAAACCATAATTGTGTTACTAGGATGCGGGACGTGAACCCAACTCAAATGCACCCCACCGACCTCTTTCCCCAACCTCCACCCTTATAGAAAGAGATCTTTAATTAGCTTGATAACTATTTATATTAAGTTTAAAGTTTTATTGGCATATTTATAAATGAGTAATTAAAATAAAGTAAACTAAGATGTTCATCGTTTAATGTTCAAACTTAATTATAGGAAGGTTATGCTTAAGGAACATTAATTTTTCTGCCTTTTCTGCTGCCAGTCTGTTTCTCTTTTCATCATATATTAATCCAGCACTGCTAAATAATCTCTCGCTTGGTACGTTTGTTGGAGGACAGGCTAAATGTTTCCTTGCAAGTTTACTCAAGTATGGAGAGATATTCTGCGTATTTTTCCACCAACTAATAGGATTGTCACATGCAGCCAGGCGTTTTTCTTGGTGATAGCTCTCGATCATTTTTACTACATCTTTTGACATCGCGTAGGTCTCGTCATTGCTGCTTGACTCAAGAAACTGAGAGACAGATTCTGTGATGGATTTGCTTGTTGAGGGTGTTGGTTCTGTCACTGAAACTTTTATTCTTTTGGTGGGTGGCGAAGCGACAGATTCAAGAGATTGAAGCTCTTCAACTGCTTTGCCAAGTGATGATTTAACTCGTTCTAATGTACTAGGTGAAAATAACTTAGCTTTGTAACGTGGATCTAAGTAGGCTGCAAGAGAGTAACTTCATACAAGAACAGCCTCTCGTCTTGTCGCTTGCATCACTTTTGCGCACAATGAACTAGTTCTATTAATATAGTAGAATTTGATAATTTCCGCTTATTAATGACATTTTATCTCAACGGTCCACATCCGCACGACATCCGCAGTCCAAAGTGCGGATGCGAGAAAATGTGCGGATGTTCCGCGGATGCGGATGCGGATGTGACCTACATCACTAATATATATATATATATATTATATGTATACAGCGTAAACAAAATAGTTAAAGAGGGGTTATCAAAATATTAACATGTACTGATTAAAGCGGGGGAAAAAAAGTATTTTAGATCATGTGTTCCATTTCATAAATTCCGAAACTGTAATTGAAATTATTTATAAAGTATAGAAATGCACATTCCAGACTGTTTCTTTCAATTATAATATCTAGATTTACTACTAGAATTTTAAAACCTTCCCAATTAACATTCTGATTAAGTCTCTACCTACGGTTAAACAATGCATGAAATATGATGAAAATAATTCGCGAAACTTCTAGAAGCCTAGAAGCATATTTCTGATATTTTCTTTTAACATTTTATAAAGACTTTCGCGTTTAACCCTTCAGGATATGAACTCAATCGCATTGTTTACATCTGATAAAGTAGACATAAATCTGGGTTGTTGTTTTTTTTTATTGGGTGACAGTATTTAATATTATTTTTATACTTAAAAATTATGTTAATTACACTTGTTTTAAGTATGGTTGGAAGTTGTTTAAAATTTACATGGAAAGAGAGGCTAACTATTTTGTTTACGCTGTACGCCGTTTCTTGTTTTCTCTCTTGATTCCCTGATGAGGTGTATTGATTAATACACGAAAAATGTTGTAATCACTTTTCACTTTTCATTTCTCCTTGTGAGTGTGCATCATATATATATATATATATATATAATACTGACGAACGCTTGAACTAACATCCTTTAATCACCAAACGTTTCGGGAGTGTCAACTCCCATCTTCAGTGGTCATAACTAAAATAAGTAAAATAAAACCAATATTACTCGTATTACATTACATTCAGAAGTTAAAAGGGGAAGCTTAAAATATTATACATTTTATATATAATACTGTGGTTAATATTAAAATATATTAATAGATGATTTAAAACAATTAAAATTATTAAAACTATATTAAATTACAATATTCAGTTCAATAGATAAGCCATAATCATTTAAAGTAAGTTTATATCTAAAAATGTAAACTGATTCCATAAGTCTTAGATCAATTTTACAGGTTGGCTTACAAAGGATTGGCGTCACGTATTAGCCAATATGTGTGGCATTACAGCCACAATTAAAAGCATATGCGAGTCGAGACACGAGGGACTTAGGTAGGCTTTCCTTACATCTGAAAAAGGAACCAATGGTGAACTATTTACACAAACAAACTCAAAATCAATATGTGGATAAAGTGGCGTTAATAGGGATTTTAAGCCAGTCTCAACCTTCTTGCTAATATATCCATAAAATGGAACCTGAATGTATGTGATATTTTTGGGAACAGTAGGAGGAGTTAGTTGTTCTGGGTTATAGATATTATTTACATATGCTCTAATGAATTTAGGGACCGAATTTGGTGATTAAAGAATGTTAGTTCCAGCGTTTGCAGGCGCGGCGGATATAGTGGATGGGGTGGGGCGTGGATTTAGGATTTGTCATGCTGGTGTCATGTAAATATTGCCAGCCCAATATTATATAATATTATACAATAATATTAAAAATTATTAAAATAAGAGATGTCATTCAGGTTAAAGCTAAAGGAGTTAAGTCCCCCCCGCCCCATTGTATTGTTATTTTATTCACCTTGAAATGCCGCTTCCTAGAAACAAGCTTTTGTCCATAATTATAGCCTATATACTAGCTAAAATGGGACCTATGTGCGGAAAAACCACAGTTTATTAAGTTTTAACATACTCTTTTAATTTTAAAATTAAATTAATTCTAGTCGGATGTAACTTTCTGTGTTTTATAAATTGAAATTTTAATTATGAACAATTTATAATTTTGAGGAATATATGATTCACAATGACTATAAACGCCTTTATCTATAAATTTGACATACGCTTAAATGCTTCGTTTTATTGATCTGTCGTCAAATATCTGCGGCAGCTGTAGGTCTAAAAAAGTGAAACTCATTATCAGCAGTTACTTCTGAAGTAAATTTTAATTTAATATTTCCCAAAAGGTTTTAATAAAAAAAAAAAATGACCCTACTCTCTCGTTTTTTGAGAATTACAAATGTGTCATCAATGTATCTGACGTATTTACGTGGGTAGGGGGTGGAATTCTTTGCTTCGTTCATTACTTCGTTTTCGACATGGGACATATAAAATTCTGCAAATAGGATTGCTAAAGGTGAACCCACAGAGAAACACAATCTTTCGGACTGTATATTTTCTCAGGTCAATCCCAGAATAGGCACCTGATGTACCTCAATCCCAGATGAAGCACCTGCGTTCATCCTCAATCCCAGAATAGGCACCTTGCAAGGAATTAAATAAAAAAAACCTGATGATTACAAAATTTATTGTTTAGGTTAGGTTAGGTTAGGTTAGAGTTGATTTTTTCAAATATTGATAAAAACAATGAAATTATATCTCTAAAAACTGTTTATATTTTTTTCTCCTCAATCCCAGATTAAGCACCTGTGTTTTGCCTCAATCCCAGATTAAGCACCTAAAAATTATTTCAGGTGCCTATTCTGGGATTGATCCATTTTTTCTTCCACATCAAAAACGTGTTTTTTGTTGCCTACGGGCCTCAGTAATTGGGGGACCGCAGGCCCCCCACCCCGCAATTACTGGGAAATCAATTATTCGGTCAGTAAAACTATAGAAAAGAACGCAACCATGAAAATCTTAAGCTTCACAAATCTTGACACAATGGGTTCGGATGTGAAGTTTAAGATTTTCATTGCTGCATTCTTTTCTATAGTTTTATTGACCAAATAATTGAAACCTCAGTAATTGGAGGGTCAATTATTCGGCCAATAAAACTATAGAAAAGAACGCAGTAATGAAAATCTTAAGCTTCACATCCGAACCCATTGTTGAAACAAAGCAAAGCGCATTTATTTCTATGTTCAGCGAGTGAATCAACCTGTAGTATAGAAGATATACACCAATGTTTTACAAAAAATATAATTTTAATAAACAAAATTCACTAAATGAGTGTTACACTTGGAATGCCTCTTTCTTCTTTAAACAATTTTTGTGATTTCTCTCTCTCTCTCTCTCTCTGTCTCTCTCTTTTTGCATGCGTTTCTCTTATTTTTTCTTTTAATCAATTTAATTTCTTTATCACGAAAATAAATTTTCTCCTCTTAAAATGAAGACTTAAGAATTTTAATTCTCGAAAGTTTTTGAATTATAATTGTCATATATATATATATATATAATATAATTATATATGTGTGTGTGTGTGTGTTAGGAGACTAGAGTTTTAAAGGGTTATTCCTTAAATTACATGCCCTTGTAGGTGTCCTTTCCCAGACTGAAATTAAATCGTCTGGCGTTATCTGGAATGAAATTAGTCAAGTGCACGCCAGGCGTAAGAGGGTTAATAACAAGTAAAAAAATTTTATTGTCCGATTCTCGTTAATTAAACAGTTCATTTAGATTTTGAAATTTCGTTTCATGAATTAAAATAACCTAAAAACCAAAAAATTATTTGGTTTTGGCAAAGTTTTTAATCTGAAATAATGAAATAAAATAAAAATTAAATAAAAAGGAAAAGATTATTGTATTACATCATATAAGAACAAAAACAGTTTACTCATTTTATTTCAGTAAGATGATATTATAACTTATTTTATCTCCAAACTTTCACCATAAACTAGCTTAGAACTTAAGTTCTATAATAAACTTTTCGTTTGGTTATAAAAATCGACCTACAATAGCTTAAAAGAAAATGGAAGACAGTAGAAAATAAATATAAGTGATTAATTACAACCAAAGTTACTTTATCGTACTTTGAGGAGAATGAGAGTAGACGTAAATTTATTTGCTTTTTGCTACTTTTAGTCACAAAAGCGCTTGTTTAAGTTGTTAGAATTAATTAAATTGGGCTAAATCCTTCCTCAAATTTATACTTTCGTAAATAAACTCCTATCTGAGAGAAAATAAAACAAAATCTCTCTTAACTATCGGCAGACGGGCCATTTCTCATAAAACAACTCTGAATTGTTGTACATTAAAGTGAGAATTTAAATGGCAGAAACATTCCAACGACGCTGCCAGGCGTACAAAGAATTTCTATAGGTTGAGAGAGCATCCTATTAATATGCAAATGAAGTCATCGTTCGAATACAGTGGACTCGTCTTTCTCTAATCTAAATTACCAACATCTTATTTATCTAAAAGGTTATATATATATATATATATATATATCACAAACAAGAACAGGTTATTTATGTAAATAAGCATATTAATGGCAGTGATAAAAGCCTTTATCGGTAATCCTTATTAAATTGTTTTACTAAGAAATTAATAGGAAAAATTAATAATTAAAAAATTCTTGCTTTTAATCTAAAATTCAATTAAAATTAGATTAAATTTAACTTTAATTAGTTGCGCAGTTTTCTCACTATACAGGAAACTTTGTCTAATGGCGTATTCGAGCCCCCTTTGTTTGGTTTAGGAAGTATACGCTAGTTTATTATCTTTTTTAATTAAAGGTCCGACCCCTTTCTGCATATGCATAGATAAATAAGCCTGTTTTCTATATGTGTACACCATAAACCAAGAAGATGCGTGAACGCTATCCACCACTCGTTGTTGGAAAAAACAGACACGCCACCTGTACGACAACAGCCGAGATTAGATTGGCCGCCATTATACGATAAACATTTTTACGCAGATTCCGTCTTGCTGGAAAAATAATGATAATTACCCAACTGATGCTATATATGGATTTTTATATAATTGGTTATTGGTTGCCGTGGTGAATCTCGTATAAATAACCGATACGTACCGTAAGTTGCCAATACATACATTACCAATAAATACCAACTACTTGAATAACCAACCCATAATCAAAGCCTCACTCAAAATTACCCACAATAAAGGTGAGAAATTGCTAAAAACCAATCTGATAAAACAATTATATAAAAATAATGGAGCGAGTGTAGTTTACGTCCCCCTGTGGTGCATAGTGTAGTTTACGTTCCCCTACATTATCCTAGTGTAGTTTGCGTTCCCCCAACTTTGTCCGCGTATACCTAATCAAATAAAACGTTAAAACTAACGAAAATACTGTATTACGACTTAACCTAACCAATATATATATATATATATATATATATATATGACGATTAGTTAGGTTAAGTCGTATATTTCGTTAGTTTTAACGTTTTATTTGATGGATTCATTTAAAAAATGTCTCCTGAAGATCCTAGTGTAGTTTACGTTCCCCAACTTTGACCTAGTGTAGTTTGTGTCCCCTTTTGCGTCATGGAGACGTAAACTACACTTGCTCCAAAATAATTCTTATATTGTTATTGAACATCATTATTCTTAGATAATCAGATAGCAAATAAACATACATATACAGGGTGAGTCGGAAGTCTTGCCTAAAAAGTAACTATACATTAAATACTTTTGAGGCAGGATTTCTGATTCACCCTGTACAACAGCTTTTCAAAATCTTTAAAAAACTCGTAACTGTTAATTCCAAAAGTTTAAATTCTATTACTTATGCGTTAAAACTCCATAAAATGACGATAAATATATATATTTCTATATATTTAACAGTAAAAACATATTTTTGGATTAAATTTGAGGATCAGAGGTTCTTTTTTTTTTTTAAATACTTGTTTATTTTCCCTGAGAGTTAAATCCCCTCGTACGGAGCTCATTTTTATCCCCCATTTTGAGGTCCTTTAAACTTCTTTTAAGGGGAATATCTCTCCCCTTGACCTCAGGTAAGGAAACTTCCGGAAAATCCTCGCTTTTTTTCCCTCTATTTCATGCCATGATTATTTGGCTTGCAGCTACCTTCAAATTCCGCTCTGACAGACTATGTAATAGCATATTTTGAAAAGGACCAATTCATTTCCAGGATTCATACTTGTGTAGATTTTACGATATACAATGTGTGTGTGTGTGTGTGTGTGTGTGTGTGTATTTTAATTTCTGTAAGAATATCTTCAGCTTCAAGTGTTCATTGGATATTACGTACTTCCATACAAAAAAAATATTATATTGGGTAGACACACTATACGCACTAGGTAGAGAGTTTAAAAAATGAGCGAAGGTTGAAGTGTGTCCATCTTCTTAATCTATTTATACTTCGCAGACGAATCGTTCAGAGGCGAAAAGGTCATTTTTCTTCATAAAACAAATGGAAAAAGTCAGTAAACTATACCGAATAAAATGTATCATGGTCTCTAAGGGGATAACCATGTACAGTGTGGAGAACCTTGCATGCATGGTTTAGTTAGTTTGGCGGCCACTGTGACGACGACACTTTCGTTTGAATTCCCGCTATTGTACCGAGAAATGTTAAATTAACAACAGTTGTTTCTCTGTCTGTTGCGTTTTTAATGCGCAAATTACAAATGTGTTACAAAAGATAGAATCTACATTGCGAGATGTACAACCAACCAACCACCGTGATGAGTACAGGCATGGTGTGGAAGATCTGATTTCTGTTTTCAATTCCTGTTCGAACCCCTTTCCTGAAGTAGCATTTAATGAAATTACCGGCAGTGGCCCACGTAAAGAGAAGGAAAGGAACTTTGCTTCTATTTCTGTGTGATAGCTTTGCACGTAGAGTGTAAGCATGGAGAGTTTGACCTTATCTTCTTTCTTACTCCTTTTTGAGCTAGCCTGGAGTGGGCCACGGGGTCTTTGTTGGCCCGATACCTCGTTAATTAGAGCTTTAAAGATTTCGAATAAAATCAAAAGCCAATGTTTGAGGTTTTTGTGATGACGCCAAGTAGTTGATATATGATCAGCACAAATTTATTATGATGTTATACAACGGTACGATCTGGTATATGATTTGTGTGTGTGCATAGCATAATTGTAAAGCTAGTTTTTCTATTTTACGCTTTCCTATAAAATTTCAGGGTCAAGGTATTTTCTTCAACCTCTTTCCGTACCCACTCTGGCGGCGGTGGAAGCGGAGGAGGGAGGGGAAATAGCCTTATACTTTTCTAACCAGTATTGTACTACTATAGAATAATTAAAAAATGCACTATTTTAATAACAGGAACTCCCCCAAGTGGACCGGACGGTCTTTGAGGCTTCTTCTTCTTCTTCTTGTTCTCATATCTCCTTGTAACTTTTTTAGCGAGGTCTACTGTACGAGTGTTTAATTTCTCAAGTGTACACAGGGTTGACAAAAGTAAAGAGATACCTTCGGGTTTTCCATAGTTTTTGATTTGATAATGAAAGTGAATAAATAATAACAGATTTACTGAATTAATGTATTTAAAATCGTGTTGTAAAGGTGACACACCACACACACACACACACACACACACACACACACACACACACACACACACACACGTTCTGGTATTCCATTGATGAACTTTGCCATTTGGTCTTGAGGACATTCATCATGATCTCTATTTACGTTGTCAACCCTCTGTATACATCGGTTACCAGCGCCGGTATCTTTGTGAGGAACACCGTTTCCCTATAAGCGAAGTGAAGACATTAAAGTCGGGGTTTTCGACTCCCGGTGGTACTGGTTAATAATAATAATTCAGCAGTTAGGACAAAACGCCGCACCTATATAGTCTGGCGTGAGCGCTGTACAAGTTTCTGGCACTCTTCCCTCATTATTATAATACGTATATTGGTGACACCAAATTCTGGCTCGAATATATATATATATATATATATATATATATATATATATATAATATATATATATATAATTATTTCACGAAAGTAACACGTGAATATTATTTATGATGAAAATAACCACGAAGGAAAAAGGAAACACAAAATGGTGCTCGAGCGCTTTCGTCTAATGACATCCTCAGGAACACTGAGGATGTCATTAGACGAAAGCGCTTGAGCACCATTCTGCGTTTCCTTTTTCCTTTGTGGTTATTTTCATCATATATATATATATATATATATATATATATATATATATATCACTGAAACCTTTAACGTGACCTTTGAAATGTTTACTAAAAATACTGAATGGAAGAAGTGTAAATAATACAATTGAAATTGTAACTTATCAAAAGAAAAACACTTTGGAAAGTTGTCAAACATTAATTAGAATTCATCGCTTCCCGAAAACCCGGTGTACTGTATATGTGTATATGGACCGTGCAAATTGTATACACTATGTACATATATATAAGAAGCGTTGTATGTAGAATTCGGTGTACTTTGTGTATATACTACATATGATATAAAAGGAAGCGTATATTTAATATTATTTTATGCCACTTCACATTTTTTTCGAAGGGTGGAACTGCGCTAAAAAATTAATTATAAAAATTATAATAATTATAAATTATAAATTATGATCATAAAAATAATTACGGGTCAACGTTATTGAAATGTAAGGCTGGGTACGACATGATGTTAAAGTTTAATATAGTTAAATTAAGTAGGGTATGATTAACAGTTGGGCATAATTGTATCGGGTGAAAGTGTGTCAGGATAGGTTATCCAATTACTGGATATTTTGGTGATTACGCGGTTCCTTCGGTAGAATATAGAACAGCTCTGGTTGTACTAAGCCAGGGGTTCTTAACCTTTTTAGGCTGCGATCCAAATTCTGGTCTCGGGGCTAGCTCGGCGACCAATGCGTTCAAACAGTTCACTCGTAATAGATAATAAAATAAATGATAATGGTAAAATAATTAGGGATAACGTAAATAAATGATAAATGACAATTTAATGACCCAAGTTTGGGTCGCGACCCAGAGGTTAAAAACTCCTGTTTAAAACTAAGCTAAAGAAGTTGTCCGTTTTCTTTGGCAGAAGGACTCGTATTATGATTTCGCATTATAAAAACTAATTACGTCGTTACAGTATTTAACTGTAACACAACCTTATATAATCAGGTTGTGTCTGATTACGATTAAGAGTTATAGAGTTATTAAATAGTTGTTTACTACAACCATGGCTAGAAATTTAACTTCTAATCTAGGGTGTCCATACGTCCCGTTTTTCAGAGAGCTGTCCCGGTCTTTAGAAAAAAGTTTTTGGGACAAAAAAATGACCAAGGTATTTATTATTATATTTATTATTCATTTACTCTGTTAAAAAGTTAAAACCTATGCTCTATAAGCCTATAGGCTATAGGGCATAGATCCGCCCCTGTCCCAGTTTTTCCAAGCACAAATCTGGACACCCTATTCTAATCGCATCAACGATAATGTTATAATGTTTCAGACCAACAAAGACCCTAGGATCCACTCATGGCTGGTCTACCTAACTGTGTTCGTAATTGTGTATTGTGCATTACCTCCGTGGTGGCGGAGGGGACCTACAATTTTACGTGGGTTCCAAACATTTCAATATAGATCATGCTAAACTAAATTCTAATATTAATGATAACTTTTCTTACGAATTTGTTTTCAAAGCAAGCGGCTTTAGTTTAACCATTACGAAGCCAACAAGGTTACATAACGCCATACAAAAATCCACTTTATTAGACCAAATCTGGGTGCGGTCTTCTCTTGACTGTATGTTAGGTATATCTTATTACGTATTATGGACCATCTACCCACATATATAATGTTAATTAATCATTTACAAGTACAGAAAAAAATAAAAATTGACGACAGACCCCAAAACTACAATACTAAATTGAAATTTATCAGAGAAGTATCTAATTTTGACGAGTCGGGAATAAGAAATGAACTGTGATATAGAAACGAAATTTCATACATTCTCAAACACAAGAGGGGATATACTAGTGTGGCCCAAAAGTTTTCGGAATTTATTTCTTTATATTGAGCTTTCGTTACCATTTTTTTTATCGTTTTTTTATCGAAATAAAGTGTCTTCGCGTCCAAAGACCAGCCCTAGTATCAAAGGGGGATTGAACTGCTCGCAGAAAGATGGATGAGGACCATAGAATATGATGATTGTAATTAAAAAACTAAAATTTCCGATAACTTTTCAGTCAATATAATACATTCAATGATGAAAATTTTTCTATTAAATCGAAACTGGTACAAAAAAAAATAATTAAAACAACCAGTGAATCACTCCAGCCCTCACTGTAACCAGAAATGGGCGTAAATGCTTTTGAATGTATTTTAAATCATACTAAATACTGCGAGGATTGTAATTAAATACAAGATACATTACACCTAAAAGGAATGTAATTAAATACTAAATATATTACTGTGAAAATGTATTTAAATGCATTTATAAATACATTATGTTACCTCAATTTACATAATCGTTACAAGACATAGTTACATTACAGCCTTACAACTTACAAAATAAAAGTTACAAAATATAACATTTTAATGATGATCTGTTACTCCAAAAGTGGAGTTTTTCAATAAAAAATAAAATTTCTCTCGTAAGAGCTAAAGAGCTGATTATCAAGAAACTAGATAAATAAAAAATAAGCTAGTTTCTTGGCCATGATGCTATACATCCTCCCGAGTACTGAAGGAATTAGCCATAACTATAGCTAAACCACCACTTCTTCTATGGAGGGGGGGGGGGAGCTTTTGCGGGCATTTGCCTTTGGCTCTTCTTTTCTGCACAAAAAAATAGATCTACAACACAACACTCAGAACAGGACTAGGCTAGGCTCTCGATTAGTGTGTCAGACAAGCTTCCTCTCCTACGTCAATGAACAAACCTAGCCAAAGAAAATAGCCGCTCCACTGGTGCTGACGAAGGCAATGTAGCATCGTACTTTCCAAATACAGGGTTGATCACTATCTCCCACGACGTGGTCCCACGTCCTCTTTCAAAAAAATGTAATTGAAAATGTATTGAAATATATGTATTTATAAATACCGGTTACTTTTGAAATGTATCTAAATATGCATTTAATAAATACTCGAAAATAAATGTATTTATAAATACAATATTTAAATACAAATTGTATTTGAGTAATGTCAAATACATTAGTAACTGCCCATCGCTGATTGTAACCATAAAATACAAACATTCTCTCTATAAATTACGAAAGAGTGACGTCATCAATGAATAAACATATAAAAGCTCAAAAATTGCGAAGGCGGATTACTATTACTCTAAAAACAACGAACAAAAGTCTAATCCGAAAGGAATGTGAAATACTTTACAGTTTAGTTAACGCCAAAAAGAAAAAAGAAAAAAAGACTAATCAATTGTCTTCGATATCGCAGAACGGAATTTCTTACAGACCTACAAGATCCAAAATTCTAAAGATCTACTTAATTTATTAAATTTCTTTTCAAAAATAGGAAGCAACACGGCAGACAGTGACTCAAACTGACTACCACCAATATATGCCACATAACACATACCAAACACTTTCATCTTTGAACCAATTTTGCCCAACTAAACTTCAGTCACATTGAAAAAATAAAAAATAAACGGGTTCATCTGTATTGCCTTGGGGGAGGAAACACAAACTTATGGTACACCTTGCTCCAAACGAATCGTGTATCCGGACATATAAAGCCAGGAGTGTGTGCAATACACATCAACGACAAAAACAAGGAAAAGAGTATGAATATGACCACTGATTCGATTATGATAACAGAAAACTGTTGCTTCCACTAGTTGATGACCCACGCACAGGAACTGAATGGTAGCCAGAATTGAATGGTGACCTCTAAAGTTCACAGTATGACGTCAGACATACACACACACACACACACACATATATATATATATATATATATATATATATATATATAATATATATATGATGAATTTCACAATTAGACACGTGAAATGCATGAATGATGCAAACCCACAAGGAAAAAGAAAAATGATTCCAAGGCCTTTCGTGTATTCAGAAGCACACCTCGTCAGGGAATGAAGGGTGGAGGCAAGATCACCAAAAATATATACAACGGACAAAACAAAAAGATTAACACAAGATTAACAAGAGTTGATTAGAGGTAAAAGGTATTTTGACAAGATATTGTCAATTTTACACATTCTCGCACTGTTATTGAAATTATTTTTAAATGGATAAATGCACATTCTAGAATATTCCTTTCGATTATATCTGTTTTTAACGAGAGCTTTAGAACTATCCCACTTAATACTATAATTGCATCTCTACATATGTTTAAACAATGCATTAAAATTATTTGCTGTTCTACACGCATATTTATGCTGTTTTACCCTAATATCTAACGTTTTACCCGTTTGGCCTATATATACTAAGTCACATTGTGTACATCCGATCGAATACACACAACCAACCAGATTATCCGGGCTATTCTTTATTAAGCGTGATTTTTTCAGTATTATTATAGTTAAAGACTACATTGATACCAATTGCTTTTAGTAAAGTCGGGAGATATTGAAAATTTACATGGTAAGGTAGGCTAAGGATATTTTTACGCTCAAATTCCTTTACAATTACACTATTGTAATACCTATTCTTGGCTTTCCTAAGGCAGTTATCTAGAAATGAAATAGGGTAACATAATTTAGTACTAATATTCATGATATTGCATAACTCGGAATCTAAAAATTCAGGACTGACAACTTTCAATGCTCTAAGAAACATAGCAGAGAAAATAGAAGATTTAATCGCGGGATGATGATCGGAATAAAAATGCACATAAGAGTTATTATTAGTAGGCTTACGATAAACTTCAAATTTGAACTATTAAAGCATCTCCGAATTTTTAGATCCAGAAAAGATAAGCTTCCTTCATTTTCTTTTTCAACCGTGAACTTAATAGATGGGACTGAACTATTGAGCCTACCAAGAAAAAAGTCAACATCCAAATTATTAGGCCAAAGGCATAAAATATCATCCATATACCTGTACCAAACAAGGTTAAAAT
The DNA here is from genome assembly GCA_023014485.1 of Bathynomus jamesi. Taxonomy (NCBI): domain Eukaryota; kingdom Metazoa; phylum Arthropoda; class Malacostraca; order Isopoda; family Cirolanidae; genus Bathynomus; species Bathynomus jamesi. The sequence goes on from JAJOZX010000947.1 coordinate 54,125, forward strand.
TAACAATAGTACGCAAAATTCTGCTTTAAAAAAAAATTCCATATATAAGTGAGCCAATACCGCTGAGAGCGGATTTCCCATCGCCAATCCAAACGACATTGCATAAAACTTATTTTCAAACTGAAATTTACAATCTTTGATGCAAAGCTTAATTAACTCAATAAGAGTGTTGTGTTGCACAGGGAAAGAATATTCAGAGATCTTATCTTTTAAAAATCAAGTAGGTCATCAACAGGGACTTTTGTGAATAACGATCATACATCAAAACTTACCAGTTTGAAATTGGGGTCATTAGGAAACTTCAGTTTGTCAATAAAATTCATGCTATTTACAATATGCGACTTGGAAATAGAGCCAACTAACCGGCGTTAATAAACTAACTAACCATTTAGATAGCTTATAGGTTACGGAGCCAACTGAGCTAACAATTGGCCTCATGGGATTATTAACTTTGTGTGTTTTTAGTAAACCGTACAAATATGGTAGCGATGGATTTATACTAAGAAACTGCTTAGAAAGCCCATTATAGTTATTTTTTAATATTTCTCTTAATTTTCTGTTAAACATTTTATTAACATCCTCCAGTGGGTCTCTGTTTAGAGGTTTGTACGTATCACGGTCACTCAATAACGTATTCATCTTTTCAATGTAATTGTTTTTGTCCATGACGACGATCAAATTAGATTTGTCCGCTTTAGTAATATGTAATGAATCGTTATTTTTAAGTGTTTTTAGGACTTTTTCAAACCTCAAAGGATCGTTCGATTCATACCTTGTATTAAAAGCACTATACACTATACAGTACACTATTGTCAAAAAATTGACAATATCTTGTTAAAATACCTTTTGCCTCTAATCAACTCTCGTTAATATTGTGTTAATCTTTTTGTTTTTCTGTCCCGTTGTATATTTTTGGTCATCTTGCCGCCACCCTTCATTCCCTGACGAGGTGTACTTCTGAATACACGAAAGAGCTTGGAATCATTTTTCTTTTTCCTTGTGTGTTTGCATCATTATATATATATATATATATATATATATCGAGAAAATACTGTGCAAAAATAGGTTGTTAGGTTAGGTTAGGTTACTCTGGATTCAATTTTCTGCTTTTTGGGGGAGTCGGCACCCCCCTTAAGAGATTAAAATTCTGCTTTTTTCCGCTCTTTCTCCTACCCCCTATCCCCCTCTCCGTTTTTCGATTTTGCCCACATACTATTATTTATATATATATATATATATATGATCAATAAAACCACGAAGGAAACGAAACACAGAATGGTGCTCAAGCGCTTTCGTCTAATGACATCCTCAGGAACACTGAAGTACATAAAGAATTACAGCCTATATATAGGTTACAGAAAAAAAAAATTATATATATATATATATATATATATATATATATATATATATACAATAAACGGAGAAACAAACTTAAAGGATTGTGGGAGGGGGCACACAGATTTATAAGGAAAAACTATCGATTTTTAGCACAAGATTAAATGAATTGTTTCCAACCAGTGTTATAGATAAAAAAATATACAAATTTATACTGGAAATCTGCCCGGGTTTTAGCACTCTGCTCTTTTTGTATATAAAAATTGAAAATTATCGATTTTTAGCACAAGATTAAATGAATTGTTTCCAACCAATGTTATAGAAAAAAATAAAAAATACACAAATTTATACTGGAAATCTGCCGGGTTTTAGCACTCTACCCTTTTTTGTATATAAAAATTGAAAAATAAAAGTTATTAGGGTGGCATACAAGTTTACCAAAGATTTAGCGTTCTACCTTTCTTATCTAAATCTGTTCTGAAGGAATTCAAAACAATAGGATCGAGTTGAAAAAGACCTTTGCTTATGTTGAAGTTATTTGTAAGTTGGATAATGGCAGACTCAAGAATATTTCTATTAACAATGTTGCTAGAGTGAAATAAAACTGAAGCATTATTCCAATCAATACAGTGGGATAACTCTGACAAATGGAAAAAAAGGGCACTGGACAACTGTCCTGTTCTAACGGAATATTGATGCTGTTTTATACGTGTGTGCAAATCCTTACCCGTCTGACCTATGTAAAAGGAATCACATTGTTTACAACTAATTTTATAGATAATGCCTGAATTATTGGTAGGGCTATTTTTTACTATGATATTTTTTTCACAATATTGTTATATGAAAATACTACATTAATATCCAAAAGTTTAAGTACATTAGCAATGCCTAAAAAGCTAGGGAAAAATGGAAGTACTAAAATATTTTTGACAAAGTACGAGTGTTATTATTGACACGATAGAAAGTTCGTTTTGCCTTGTTGAGACAAGATTCCATAAACGCAGATGGATAACACAGATCACTTCCAATACCGTTGATTTTTTCTAATTCGGCATCGATGTATTCCGGACTGGCGATCCTAAGGGCGCGGAGAAACATTGAAGAGAAAATGGCCTTCTTAGTGGGGGTGTCATGCCCCGAGTAAAAGTGTACGTAGGACAAATTGTTTTTTTTTTCCGACAGATACTAAACTTAAAACCTGGTCTTTCCCTATGTACACGCACATCCAAAAATGGGATTGAATTGTCTTGTTCCACTTCTAAAGTAAACTTAATGGAGGGGACTTGATCATTTAACTGAAGGAGGAAGTTATCCAGGTCACGATTCATGGGCCAGATACACTCGTACTTTGTCAAAAAATATTTTAGTACTTCCATTTTTCCCTGGCTTTTTAGGCATTGCTAATGTACTTAAACTTTTGGATATTAATGTAGTATTTTCATATAACAATATTGTGAAAAAAATATCATAGTAAAAAATAGCCCTACCAATAATTCAGGCATTATCTATAAAATTGGTTGTAAACAATGTGATTCCTTTTACATAGGTCAGACGGGAAAGGATTTGCACACACGTATAAAACAGCATCAATATTCCGTTAGAACAGGACAGTTGTCCAGTGCCCTTTTTGTCCATTTGTCAGAGTTATCCCACTGTATTGATTGGAATAATGCTTCAGTTTTATTTCACTCTAGCAACATTGTTAATAGAAATATTCTTGAGTCTGCCATTATCCAACTTACAAATAACTTCAACATAAGCAAAGGTCTTTTTCAACTCGATCCTATTGTTTTGAATTCCTTCAGAACAGATTTAGATAAGAAAGGTAGAACGCTAAATCTTTGGTAAACTTGTATGCCACCCTAATAACTTTTATTTTTCAATTTTTATATACAAAAAGGGTAGAGTGCTAAAACCCGGGCAGATTTCCAGTATAAATTTGTATATAATATATTTTTTTTTCTATAACATTGGTTGGAAACAATTCATTTAATCTTGTGCTAAAAATCGATAATTTTCAATTTTTATATACAAAAGAGCAGAGTGCTAAAACCTAGGCAGATTTCCAGTATAAATTTGTATATTTTTTATCTATAACATTGGTTGGAAAGAATTCATTTAATCTTGTGCTAAAAATCGATAGCTTTTCCTTATAAATCTGTGTGCCCCCCCACAATCCTTTAAATTTGTTTCTCCGTTTATTGTATATATATATATATATATATATATATATATTTTATTTTTTTTTCTGTAACCTATAATAGGCTGTAATTCTTTATGTACTTCAGTGTTCCTGAGGATGTCATTAGACGAAAGCGCTTGAGCACCATTCTGTGTTTCCTTTCCTTCGTGGTTTTATTCATCATAATTATTTTTCACGTGTTACTTTCGTGAAATAATTTTCATATATATATATATATCAAGAACGACGCTTGTTTAGAAGAGTGTCCGCACAAGAAGTGTCCCGAGAGGTGCCTCATTTTTCATTGCTCGTTTTCTCCTCTTCTTGTGCAGACATTCTTCTAAACAAGCGTCGTTCTTTACAGTAATTGTACCGTGTGTCGTTTGCAGTTAAAATATATATATATATATATATAAGTTTACAACTATCTATATTTTATGATATACTGTAAGAAATAAAATAATGCGATATTTAAAACAAAGCACAATGCCTTAAGTTTTATTCAAATCTATTAGTAAACCTGTACATGGGCTCCGTTAGTGACTGCATATATCTAATCAAATCTGGAGGAGTCATACTGGACTGCGCTTGTCCATCCGTTCGTTCGTCACATTTTCATGTCCGCGCCATAACATTTGAACAGCCGAACAGAAACTGATAAAATTTCATAAACGTATGTTGATATGTATCGCCACAAGATATGTCACAAGTAAGAATCGGGTAATTGTATTAAAGGTCAAGGTCACAAATAAAGGCGTTGACATTGATGTTGTTCCGACATAGTTTTTGTTGATACAGCACTCTATTTCAAACCACACTTGATTCAATATCTTGAGCTGTTGATCTTATTGGTTATTTCCCACTCAGTGTCATTCCGATTTCTATTCCCATTCCGATTCCCATTCCAATCCGAGACCCACAAATGAAAATGCACAAAGTGAAAAATCCACATTTGAAAAGTTTCTAGATTTGAGGAACGTCACTCCATTCCTATTCGCGATAGAGACGCCAAATGGGAATGGTTAATATTTCCTAACCTAGCATAATTTAACCTAACCTAGCAATAGTCTACCTAACCTAACATTACCCTAACCAAACCTAACCTGACATTAGCCTAGGCTCTCGTAACCTAACACAAAGTAACCTAACTTGGACCAAAGTGGGAAAGCCGTGAATAAGAATTAGAAGGTCTCCTTGGAAATTATCACACTCAGTTTTCCCACTTTTAGACACGAAATGAAATGCGAATGACATTGAATGGGATGATACCATACTATCGCCTCTTGGTTATTGAGGGAAGTGTAAGGAAATTCTGAAGAGAGAAAGCTGGGGCACTCTTGGTGCATTGGTCTGTACACGTACGCTGTATTCATGAAGTCTGTGTTCGATTCCTGGCGAGTGCTAGAATTTCCCAATTTTTCGAATTTTCATGTCAGTGTGTGTGTGTGTGTGTGTATATATATATATATATATATATATATATATATATATATATATATTATATATATATATATAATCATCAAAATTCAAGTAAAGAACTACGAAACTTGAGAACGTAATTTTAATTAAAAAATTCAGGTCATTTGCAGGGTACCTACTGTTTAATTAGGGAAAAAATTTAATTTTGTGGTAAAATTCATTGAAATGCGGCTGTAATTACAACATACTTTTTAATTTACCGCATACGTAATTATACGTTTTTCAACTGAATGAATAACGTAGTTAGGTGAAATGTGCATAACATTTTATATATATATATATATATATATATATATATATATATATATAGTGGCGCTCATAAGTATTCGTACAGATAAATATTTTAGTTATATGCGTTCTTATCTTTTGTACTATTCAGAGGATAGTTACGAAAGTGGATCAAGTAAAGATAAGCACCCCCAACCTTTTTTAGTTAGCTTTATAAGGCTAACTAACGAAAATATCACGACCTAACCTAACCAATCGTCAAGGGCGTACAGTTGACCTAACGATTGGTTAGGTTAAGTCGTGATATTTTCGTTAGTTAGCCTTATAAAGCTAACTAAAAAAGGTTGGGGTGCTTATCTTTACTTGATCCCGAAAAGTTTACTGTTTGCTTGGAAAAAAAAATTAACAAATAAAAAAATTAGTTTAACTCGGAGATATAATGTAAAACGTCAAAGAATTTGAGGAAAAAAAAAAAAAAATTGAAATGCAAAAGTTTTCGTACATTTATTTACAAAATTATTTAATACTTTGTGTGTCCAACCTTTGTTTGAAGGACTTCACTGATTCGTTTTGGGTATTTTTCTACGAGGTTTCGACACCTCTCAGTAGAAATTTTAGCCCATTCTTCTAAGGAAAATTGTTGCAATTCATTCAGATTCGTAGGGTATCTCTTGCGGACACGTTTTTCCAAACCAAACCATAAATTCGCGATTAAATTGAGATTTAGGCTTTGACTGGGCTACTCGAGAAACTTTAAATTCTTTTGTTAGTCATTTCATGGAGCTCTTACTTTTATACTTTGGGTCTTAGTTTGTTGCAGTACCCAATTGTGACCCATTCGCAACTCCCGAACTGAAGGTGATACATTTTCTTCTAAAATTTCCTGATATTTCTTTGAATTCACGATTCCATTGATGACAACTAGCTTTCTTGGACCAGAAGCACTAAAGCATCCCCAAAGAAGCAAACTATCACCACTATGTTTAACCGTAAGAAGGATGTTCTTTTCCTCTAATGCAGTATTCAGTTTTTGCCAAATATACCGTTCCTCGTTGTTCCCAATAATTTAATTTTGGCTTAGTCTGTCCCAAGAACCTTCTTCCACAATGCAAATCCAACATTTTGAAGCTCTTTAGCATACTTTAAACGAACTTCTTTGTACTCTTTTTGTAGCAGAGGTTTTCTTCGTGCAACTCTTCCATGCAGTCCGTTCTTTCTCAATGTACGACGCGCAACAGAGGGATGGACATCGATCTTAGACAGTTTTAATATCACCCGCAGTCAATCGTGGATTCGCAGCAGCCATTCTTTCAATCCGTCTAGCTATACGTTCTGAAATCTTGCAAGGTTGTCCACACTTTGGTAGAGTTTTGATTGCTCCAAACCCTTTCCATTTCTCTATAACTGCAACAATAATCGTAAATGGAATTCGAAGTTCTCCTATCTTCCTATAACTCTTTCCCGGCTAGTGTGCAGCAATTACAATTCAGAGAGAAAATTCTAGAATTCAGAATTGCCAACAGTCTCTAATCAATAAACTGCCAACTAGTGATAAAATTTTTAAATTCTTCAACCCTAAATTGGACACAAAGTATTAAATAATTTTATAAGAAAATGTACGAAAACTTTTGCACTTTAACTTTCTTATTATTTTCCTAAAATTCTTTGATTTTTTACATTTTATGATGGAGTTAAACAAATTTTTTTATTTGTTAAATTTTTCCAAACAAACTCTAAACTTTTCATAACTATCCTCTGCATGGTACAAAAGACAAGGATGAATATAACTGAAATATTTATCTGTACGAATACTTATGAACGCCAGTATGTGTATATATATATAATAATGTAATAATATATACATATAGTGGCCAATTGACGGTAGGCACTATAATAATTAATTAATAAATGACTGCGTCAGACTCGAGATCATCAAATCTTTCAATCAAAATAAATAATGTAATTAATAAAGGAAGGTGACTAATAGGCTTCCTGGGTTTTAATTTAATTAGCAGAAATAAAATAATTATCTACAGTGATTAACAATTAGCTAATTTATATTGAAATGTGCAAGTATTACAATTATTGAATGCTGAAAATAAAAGTTATTACACTGAGGACAAGAGTTCTGTACAGTGATTCAATGGCATTCAGATACAATAATTTTAATATAATTAGGGTGATAAAATACAATACGTAACAAATAATAATAATAAGCCTACATGCGGTATTATTTTAACGTTATACTAAAATGCGAATCCTAGGTACGGTATTGAAGACACTTTAGAGAGCCTATCCGGTTAGGCTGAACGTTTGCATAAATGTTTAGGCTGTATAACAAGGAACATGATACGACACTGTAAAACACTATTGGCCAAGTGAGTTTGGTCTATGCAAAGGGTTATAGACACTGAGTTTATATGAAAGGCGAGGGAGGTAATAGGGCATGAGAGGCTATAGGCAAAGATGTGTATGTGATGGTGCTTGAAGACTCGAGGAACGAAAAATCGTTAAAATGTTTTTGAGGCTCATCACGATATAACTGACGAAGGTGTAAGAAAGTCTTCATCAGCGTTTTCAAGCAATTATCTTGTACGGGTAATCAGAGAAAACTCCAACTCTGAGGGCGAGAACAAACAGGTTCCTTGTGATGTTTTCTAAAGTAGGGCAAGCTTTTGCTGACGAAGCTGCATGACTGAGTACGAGTAAGTGCTCCATGATAAACTCAGGCGTTCCATGACAATTAAGACGTTTGTACGAGCGGTAGAAGCTATCGCAAGGTTGACCTTTTGTGATGACTTTTGATACGAGCTTGAGAAAGTGTTTAAAATAAAATTCAGAGGAGGAAATGTCTCTCTCTCTCTCTCTCTCTCTCTCCTCTCTCTCTCTCTCTCTCTCTCTCTTTTTCACACAAACAAATATATAATATATATATATATATAATATACACACTGAAACATAATGGCGAAAGCTTTAAAGAGAGAAAATGTAAAATAAAAATGGCTACTGAGCAGTTACACCATTAGAATAATAAACTAAATGCAATTTATAAGAGAATTTTTTTAAAATAAATCTATTTTCTCAGTCCTTTTCCTTTTCTCAAAATCTTGCCAAGTTCCCCCTTTATAAAGAAATTTGTCATTGATGTCTTGGTCTTTGATGAGGTTCTGATAGCGTTATTCTTTAGTTACAAGAAATGAGTGTGTCTTAAAAGACTAAACGCGAAAGTAGAAGCTGTCATTTTTAAAGCAGTCTCCCCTTCCTCAAAGAAAATGGCTGTCATCGTCAAAGAAAAGGGGTAGCATTTATTTCAGAAAGGTGTATATATAATTTAAACTTAAACAATTTGGTGTGTGTGGTGTGTGGTGTGTGTTCCCTACAGAATCGCGACAATCTTCAAGATACACACACAGAACCAATCGCGACACGAACGTGTTTATCACAACATTAGCAGTGTTCGGCGGTTTATCTTTTATCATGAAAAAAGCGCTATAATTAACGTTAGGTAGTTACGCTACGCCAGGTTTGGTTAAATTTATAAGGTTTTTCAGATTTGGTAAATGTCGCGATACAGAAATGAATGTGTGAAAACGTCACTGTTTTGTAGGGTAGCCAACGTAAAGTGTGTGTGTGTGTGTGTGTGTGTGTGAACAGTAGGGAGCGCAAACTGCCATGTCCGGGAGTGTACTTTTTAAAGAAAGATGAAAAGTTCATTTTAGAAGGAGTCTTACAGAAACGACACTTTAAATGGATATTGGCAATCCATCTATCCATTCGCTTTCAGAAACCCATTTCTTGCTCTGAATCGGGACGAAGGTGGTTTTTTGGGGGAGGGGGGGAAGACCCTAGTTCAGATGCTTGTTACCCTCGCATTTCTTAGGAAGAGGTCAATCTGTCCTTAGTATTGGAACTATTCCTTTAAACAGTGGAAAATAATGAGACCTCGCGATTACTGGCTATTGACTGCAAACGATTCTATCGTCCAAATGGATTTATTATTATTATAGTTAACAAAACGTGACACCCAACCCTTCCGCAACCCCTAAATGAAGGTAAACACCCACCACACGAAACTCGTTACCCAATCCCACAACCTAACTAAAAAGGCAAAGAAAAAGCCCCCACCCACCCAGCGCGTTAAGTTCTAACGAAAAGGTCTGTCTGTCCTCTTTCTTTGAACCAAAGGAACCTCTCTCAACATCGTCTCTATCAAGCAAGCATTAAATTCCAGTAGATTTATTCCGTAACATTCACCATCGCAACATCTTGGGACAGAGAGAGTATCACGGAGACATAATAGGATTCAACCCTATAAATCTCCAAACCTCGAGAAAGGAAATTATTAAAAAAAATAACTTCATTTTTCAATCTTAAGAATAATAAATTACTTTTACACAATTTACATTATAATAATCTACGTTTACTAAAATCAATAAGTTGTTAAAATTCGTTCATTTTATTTTGGTGGTGAGAAGTGAGGAGTGAGAAGTGAGAAGTGAGGAGTGAGAAGTGAGGAGTGAGAAGTGAGGAGTGAGAAGTGAGGACTGAGAAGTGAGGAGTGAGAAGTGAGGAGTGAGAAGTGAGGAGTGAGGGAGGAGTGATTTCTTGTTTTTGTTTTTTTATTAAACTTTAAAAAAAATAGTGACTATTTCATGCACGTAATTTGTGAAAAATTTAGTTCCTAATATTTTTACCCTCTGGACAATATCAAAATATAATTGATGTTTCGGAAGTACCTGGCACTGCGTAGGGCCACTTCACTCCGGCCCTTTATTAAATAAACCCCATTACGAAATAAAATGATCCTACATTTCTCTTTAACTATAAACTGAAAAATTCGTTTGCTAAAATGAAATTAAAATTAATCTATGACTTAAGATAATTTTCTCTTCTTCTTCGAAAAGCAACACTTGGCCCTAAATGCAGAACACACCGTCAAAACGCAATAAACACCTTTGTGACACAAATATCCTTTATTTTCGCACATACCATACATACCCCAAACACGTAAACAAAACAGAAAAATCAAGAGTCTCAAAAAGCACTATAAAACGCGTCATAGCAAAGAGGCGATGACCTGGGCTTTGTAGGATGGTGATACAATCTCCATAATATAGTAGAGTATATATGAACTTTGCAAAGCATCTTTCTGAAACATAAAGAAAAAGCGAAGAAGAATAAAAGAATGAATTTAGCAGAATTGAGACAGTTTTCCAAGATCCAAAAATCTGCCTATTTCACCAAAACCACCTTGATTATCCCTCCTTCATATCATGCGCGTTCAATCAATATGAATTAACTTGACAAACTCATTCGAAGAGAGTATATTTCCAAAATTCCATAGGTCTAGGTATCATCTCTTAGTCCTTGGTCTATGTTGAGCTTTGCTTTACATTGGTAGCTGTAAATGGAAGTTTTCATCATGTCACACGTCCATTGTATTCCGGGGTATGCAAATTAAATTGAGCTATTCGCTGTAACAGAGGTTTCCAATATTGACCAACCTCGTGCGTGAATCGGACATTTTTCTGCGAAGAAAAGACATTTATATTCGTTCTGTATGTAGCGATGGTTGTCCAAATAATTTCGTCTAATTAACTAACGAAGATTTCCGCTAAAGGTCATAAAGCGCATGTCTCATTTGCATGTCCAAAAATCTTAATCTGTTCATCTCCCCTTGGACCACAATCACGGACCACAATCACAAATAAAACGGTCATATATTACGAACACAAACTGTTCGAGACATCTCTCGCGATCCATGGACTCTTTTGACGCAAGATACATTCATTCTATTTGTACCTGAACGTAGATAATAACCCTTTTCATGCACTTATTACTTTAGTAGCCAGAATTTATACAATTATCTTACATCTACGGTACATTACCACTCTGCCACTACTTTTATCAGAGTAAACTAAAATCAGTTACTAATAACAAAATCCGAGCTAGATAATAATGTGTTGACAAAAAATGTTTCAATCCTTACACTGAACTCCTCTTCAACTAAACGCTGGTCGCATATTCTCACACATCAAGCTGTATGTATAGAGTTCAACAAATGTTCTAATTTATGGGTAGTGTTGACATATCATCCACATACAAGATGAAAACTGAAAAACCTAAAAAACGTAAATACATCTTGTTCAGCTTTCCTCTTAATTTTTTCTAGCCTCTAGATTTCTGAAGATAAACTATATAGGAACACATCTTTACGCGTTATACATAAAACAAGAACGGGGTTCCTAAACTATCTACTAATCCTGTCTAATAAACCAACATGTAGACGCGAAAAGAACTTGATGTTTTATAAAAGGAAAACATCCCTCATTTTACCCTCTTAATAAAGATAATACGCTCGTCTAATTTAATTATTCATTTCTTTTATTATTCTTCCTCATCTTCTTTGAGGCGATTTCAATAAACAATAACTGTCGAATGACACTTCCTTTATGAGGGGAAATCGATAAATTCACGCTGGTCATGTTCCAATTGAGAACACCCAATAAGTGTATCTTGTCCTCGTAAAACAGCGCTATTAAGCTCCAATAAGCTCCTCTCCTTGGCATGCTTAAATAAGTGCATAAAGTTCGCCATTCTATTCCGTGGGAATGGACAGGTGCGAAGGTTTCTGTGACGCTGTCCTCCACATTAATATATTCTATTGGCAGAACAGAGCGCTCTTAGGATTCCATTCTGGAGAAGAATTTGAGGTTGGAGGGGGAGGGGGAAGGATATAGGTGTGGAAAAAGGGTGGGTTTCCTCGAACCAACCAACCAACCAACTAATTAATCGATAAATAAACATATACTTCAATTCCCTTGAAATTTCTCTACAAATGAGCGCATCATCAGAAACAAAGTTTTAAAACCATTATTATCGACTAAGGAAAGGAAATCTATACATACCTGCAAAAGAGTATGGCTATACATTGTTATATCATCATGCACGCAAGCGCGTGAAACAAGGCCACACATTTACAGTATTTCTGGCTGAATTTATTTACAGTACTTATTCATTTTTAATTTAGTTATTATTTATAACGAGCCGTCATTAAACTGTGAAACTGATGGATTGATGATAAAGAGTTCTAAGTCTATAGAGCAAAGAGAAAAAGACACGGCCCTCTATGTACAATTTTGGGAAAAAAATTCGCCTAGAAACATATTCCTTAAAAGCGTAGAAAATTATCAGTTGGTAATATTTTTGTCTGACCTTTTTTTTTTTGGTGGCATTAATAAAATTTCAAAAACAAAATCAAATCTTTACCAATTATTATTTTTTGTATGCTTTTAAATTTCGCCTTCTTATGTTAATCTTTCCTCCGACAAAACTAGCTTATGTAGGTTTAGTAGAACACGAAAAGTTACTATGAAATGTTTGGAAGTTTCTCTGGGTATGAACACTTGCAAATATAAAAGACCAAATTGTATGGGCATGAACCTAATTAAATATTTGGCACAGAGAATTTCCAAAAGTATATATATATATATATATATACACATTCAACTGCAAAGAACACGCAGTATAAATAACGTAAAGAACGACGCTTGTATAGGAGATATTCCGCGCAAGACGAGAGAGAGAAAACGGAACAAATGAAAAAATGAAGTAACCACCTGGGAATCGAACCTGGGATCTTCCGATTGCCGGTCAGACGCGATACCATTACACCATGGACTTCACTCTTCCAAATGCCGTAATTCTTCTACATACTCGCATTGGTTTCTGCGAGTATGTAGAAGAATTACGGCATTTGGAAGAGTGAAGTCCATGGTGTAATGGTATCGCGTCTGACCGGCAATCGGAAGATCCCGGTTCGATTCCCAGGTGGTTACTTCATTTTTTCATTTGTTCCGTTTTCTCTCTCTCGTCTTGCGCGGAATATCTCCTATACAAGCGTCGTTCTTTACGATATATATATATATATATATATAATCTTCAAAAGAAGATTAGACGCCTGGCTCAGAACAATTTCCGATGAGCCGGGCGTACCTGGCTATGTGAGGTGGAGAGTACAAGAAACCAACTCATTACTTCACCAGGCCAACTCGAGAGGAGGGGCGACAAGCTTGACCTTCGTGAAATGAGTAATCATCGCACGGAACATTTGAAAAGTTGAAAGGAAAAGTACATATTAGAAACCACAAGG